>PVIC010012584.1:0-35000 GCA_004025085.1 Thryonomys swinderianus
TGAGGGAATGTAATAAGGGGAAAGAATATGATTTGGAAAGAAAAATATATAACATATATATAAGGGGAGGAGTTTGTGGGTGGGTAGGGATATGGGTAAAAATGAGAATTAAATTCTGTCATATACTGGTACAAATTCCCCAATGCTGAGTGTGATTGTGAACTGTCTATAAAATGTAACAATAAACAATACAATTTTAAAAAAAGAAAGGGCTTGAGTTCATTGGTAGCCAGGCTGGCCTCAGACCCATGCCAATGCTCCTGCTTCAGCCTTCCCATGTGCTGAGATCACAGGTGCACCCCATCACACGAACCTACTCAAAAAATTTGCCAGTTAACCTCCAAACTTTTACTCCTAAAATATTCTGCAAACTTCTTCGAATGAATGCTTTATATTATAGATCAACTAGTCATGTATAATTTTATAGAACAGTTAGCAGAGTTTCCATAGCTGAAGTGATTTTTTGATAGGCAAAGGTAGAATGCACTCAGCTATCAAATTATACCACATCTTTAATAAACTGAAGGCTAAAACATAAATAGCTGTTAAAGTAATCATATAGTGAAGTTATTTCTGTAGAATTTATTTAGATCACATTATCAAAATTCTAGTTGCAAATTTATTGTGATAGTTGAATGTTTTAGGGGAAAATTAATACACTTTTTAAAAAGTCAATTAACCAGGTTTTATATCATTCGGAACTAAATTGTATTAATATTTTGGCATTATTTGTGTACTACAGCACTTCTCAATCATGGTTCTTTTGTGTTTATGTTATTACAGCCAGAAAGCTTAGGAATTCAATACTGGTTTACTTTGACTTGGAGATTGCATTAAGACTCATGAGCTTAATTTTAAAAGGCCAGTGTGTACAATAATTTGAACATAATTAAATGTGATATCTACTTTCCTTTTTAGTAGAGTGCCATTTTAAATGAGAGTATAGAGTAAGAAAACTTGAGTTTTACTTGATATACATGGTACATAATACCTGAACAGTAGGTGAATTACTAAAGTATGTGGATTAATCTGTTCATAAATTATATATATATATATATATATTAAATTGAATTCTTTATTGGTACAATTTATATACATCTCAAAATCACGTGTAACACTGGGAAATTTGTACCAGTATATGACACAAGTTAATTCTCATTTTTACCCATATCCCTACCCACCCACACCTCCTCACCCCCTTTATACATGCTCTTTTATTTTCTTTCTGTATCATATTTATTCCTTCCCCTCATCACATTCCCACACCAAGTTTCCTATAGAAATTGTCCACTCTATAAAAGCTGTCATACTTTCTAGAGCTCATTTGCATCTACAGGTGTTCATGCCAACGAGACATAAATTATATTTTAAATCAAAGAATCAGTATGAATTAATGCCTCTTTCTTAGGTGCTGTGCTTTTCTTATGCTATAGGTTTATAGGAATGTTCATTTAGTTCACAACTTTAAAATGCTCCATAAAAACTATGAAATTCAGAACCCCTCCACATAGTTTTTCTGTTATACACTGGTGTTTGTTTAGACCTGAGCATGCACTGTGCTATAAAACCATCAGGTATAAAGAGAAACTGCATTTATTCTATAATGTAAGAGCTGTAATTATTGTAACATATAAAAATATGAACTATGTAATTCGGAAAAGCCCCTTTCTACATGTGGCATATAGATACCTACACAACCATCCTCAGAAAATCCTGTTGAAAATAACTCAGTGTCCATCATCCTAAGGAGTTTGCCAAGCATGTTTGTGTGCATAGAAACACATGTACCTGCACACATGTCCCTTGACTCCTTTCTACATAGATCAAAATTGTGAATTATTTTTTGACTTTTTCTTCCTCTTTTACTTTACATCTTGAAAATTGCTCCTTGCCAGTGTTTTCTCCTGTGTAAAATTCATTTTAAATTATTGATTCAGTTGTATCCTTATTTATGGACATTTCAGGATGCTTTACATTTCACCATATGATATACAATGCTGCAATGAACATTGTGCTCTTGCGTCTTGCATACAATGTATGATAATTGCTATAGGAGAGATTCCTGGAGAGAAATTTTTAGCTCAAATGGGATGCATAAATTAGATAAAAATAAAGCTAAATTTTCCTTCAGAAATGCTTTACTTACAAAGGTAATTATGGCTTGTATCTTCCTCACAGCCTCATGTGATCATAGGTGGAGCTTTCTGGAACTAGCTGGATCTATGGTATGTGGTACTAAGATTGAGGTGTGTAGTAGTAAACTGGTCCATTGGAATTAGCATAGTTCTGGGTGTGCCTCAACAGTTTACTAAAGACAAAAGCCTCTCCACCCCCAGTTTGGATGGTACCACCCAAAGAGTTTGTAGCCTGTGCAGGATAAAAGGAAGAGGTAGGTCCACTGCTGCTGCTGCTGCTGCTGCACCTTGCCTTCTGCTGGGCCTCCCATGAACTGTTTTTCTCCTCTGCCATGTCTGTCTGACCCGTCAACTTGCCTTAGAGCCAGCTGACAAGGGACTGAAGCCTCTACAAAAATGTGAGCTAAAATAAACTTTTCCTTTAAATTTGGGTGTCAAGTATTTTGTTTCAGCAACAAGAAAAGTAACTAAGACAATTTCTTTAGAATTTTACATCTTCATGACATCGAACTATTAAGGAACATAATACAAAATGCTTTGTACACAAAGGGTATGAAATAACCACTAAGTTCTGCTGTTATTGATTAAAAATGACACATGACTTAAATATTTTGATGATGAAACTACATATAGAGTATCATGTCGATATCAAATTTTAAGAGTGACTAATCTAATTTTAAGTAATGTAAATTTGTGATGGTCACTAACTGTAAATTTGTGATGATCACACTGTTGTTTTGTTGGATAGTTATTGATATAAACCAGTTAACCTCAGATGATATCTACCTGATCACAGTTTGCTTGAAACTAAGTGATTCTTTCCATTGTTATTTTTTATTATTCCATGCTTGGAGTACATAATGATTACACTCCTTGTGGACAGTTATGCCTTTATCACCCCATACTACCTTTTCTCTCCCTCCATATCTTTGTCTCCTCTTTCGCAAAATATCTATTTCATTATTTCTTCCTATTTGTCTTTTATTATGTTCTTGTTTTTTAGTTTTTCATATAATAGAAAACATTTGATGTTTAAGCTTGTGTCTGTAATAATTAAAGCACATAGATAAGAAAAGACATTCTGAATAGGTCCCCAAGTGTATGAGAAATAACTCCAAGAATAAATAAATGGAATCATACCCAACTAAAAAGCTTCTACATAGCACAGTAAGCAACCAGCAGAGAAGAGATAAACTATAACTGGGGAAAGTAAAATTTTGCTCACTATTCCTCTGAAAGAATTCTAATACCTACAATATAAAAAGAACTAAAAAAAATTAAAACAACTTAGACACCCCAAAAGAAAAAATGCTAAGTGATTTTATACCTATGCTTTTAAATGAGAATAAGGCAGAAAAGAATAAGATAAAAATTTCAGTGTTGTGGGAATTATTTACATTCTTTTGAATAGAATTCTACTTACTAAACATAAGCTCTTTCACTTAATCCTACATTATTACATAACCAATATGAGTAATTAATTTGAGACTTTATACAATATTTTTCCTCCACTTAGAAAGCTATTATACCTTGTATGACCATAAAAATTTCTAGTAATCTGTGAATTTTAGACAGGATCAAAGATGAAGTTGTCGGTATCTTTCTCCCACCTTCCTGAGTTAGTTTTCTATGATGGCTGTAGGGAAGCATATTTCTCTGATCTTGGCCTGGAAAGATTTTCCAGGTTTAAAGATTGATGTGGTTATATCTGAGACAGGCTTGTAATCCAAGGAAATATCCCAAACCCAAAAACTTTGATTTTATCAAATTTGCAAGACCTCTTTTCCATATAAAGCAACATATTCTTAAGTTTCAGAAATTAAGATGTAGACATTTTTAGAAGATACTACTTCACCTTCTCCAGCTCCTAAGACTTGAAAACATCCACAGTAGAAACTATGACTAGGTAATATAATTATTGCCTTGTATTGTTTATCTCTCCAAGAATATTCACTTTTGGAATTCAGTGCATACATGGTTTTACCTACCATATTCAACCCAAGCTCAAAGACTGTGACATAAGAAGCGAACTTTAATGAATATTTAATGAGTACATTTATGAAGCAATAAAACTACATATACTGCTGAAATAAAGGACTATGAAAATCAGAGGAGTAGTTAATATTTATTTTAGGGTAGTTATAATTATCATCTACCCATAAGAATCTTATACTATATAACATAAAGTGTTATATACTATACGTGACTTTGGTCACTTATTTTTCACGTGTTTAACAGAAAAGCAGAATAGGCATCATTTGATTTTTGAGCATGATAGCGGTCTTGTTACACTCTAAATCGTTTTTGTAAAGTTAGGAGATATATTTTATATTTGTTATATGCAGAGTCTGATTACTTAGGCAGTGATTTAATGGGTTTTCTCATTATAGATATTAAGATTGTATTTGTTTTCTGATCTTAGTTCATATATATGTTTAATTGCTACTCTGTAGAATGGATAATATGTATTTAAACTACTGCCAACATCTGTCATCTTTAAATATAAGAATTCACATTATTTTAGAAATTAAATAGGTTACATTTTTCTATAAGATCACTACAAGTTTCTTATAACAGAGAAAAGATATGATATTTACAGATCTGTGAGAAACTGAAGATGTAAGTGAGCTGTAGAATATATGGTAGATATTGTGAAATAGAAAATATTCAATGGGAAATGGGGTGTAGGAGTAAGTAACAAGGAAAAGAAAAGATACAACAGTAATAAAAAAGGAAAACAAAGCTTATGTATATAGAGGCACAGAGTTGTAGGGTGGGTGGAGGAATGGGAAAAAAGAAAATTAAATTGTGTCATATGCTGGTACAAATTCTCAATATTTTATGTGAACACAATGTGTATATATAATGTACCAATAAAGATTCAAATTTTAAAAATAATAATAAAAATAATTACAAGTGAAATTCACTTTTGTAATGCATTTCTTCTTAATGCTTATCATGTGGTTTTGCAACAGAATCTTTGTATATAATTTTTAAATTGATTGCTATTCAGCAATATCAATGTTCCTTTATACATAATATGTAGTTCCCATATGTAGTTCATATGTTGAAAAGAAAAAGAAAATGTCTGAAAGATTTTCTAATTTACCCAGCAAGTCTGTTTAATTCTACGTACTAGAAAATAATAACCTGTAGAAAGGAATGAATTATATAACTGCAATGCATAGCACAATGGAAAAGCATTTGTGCATTTTAAATAGGACAAGAGAGTTCAAGATGCACAGAATTAATTACCTATCTCAGAGTGTAATGAAATAAGCATATTCATAATTTACTCTGTATATCAAAATTGTGATGGAATTTTAAATAAGCACACTTATAATACAGCTTTCAGTGTATTCTTGAGCATGGTGTGATGTTACTAAATTTTTCACCTAGTGTTCAATACAAGCGATAGTAATAAAGATAATAATTAAATTTAATTATGAGCATCACCAAATGCTTTGTAAGATCAATGCATATTATTCAAGCTTTCTTTCTAAAGATTAATTCTTATTTCCATAAAGTTAAGTGAAGCTAATTTTCCCTAAACTTTTTTAAAATTTCTATTTATTATATTTATCTTTTATACTTGTGGGTTTTAGTTTAAAAATATTATATTACAAAGTTAACTTAATTAAATAATAATTGCCAAACCTTCATGTATTAGCATTTTATTAGATTTCTATTTTTGCTGTCATTACAGAATTTTGTTTGTGGATATATTTCTGTTATCCAAAGCAATGTTATGCATCAATTTGTATAGCTATATACCAGAAAAAGAGACATAATTCTTTTGAACAATAAGAGAAGAGAAACAATCAATGTGAAGCATAAGATGACTAACAGAAGAATTAGAAGGAAAGCAACAGATGTTATAAAGCCATATATATATATAAAGTATCTGTTCAGTTCTTTCTTTAGTAATTTTAGGTAATCAAAAGCATTCATATTGCAGATATAAAGTCACTTACAGAGCATTATGGAAATTGGACAATTTTAGTCAAATGAAATAAGAGTTTATTTGGAAAGTCATACTGATATGAAGCTAATTTACTTTTGAGAAATGCAATTCCAAGCATTTTTTGTTTTTAGAGACAATGGAATTTTTCCCTATAGAGTTTTTAATGTATTTATTTATACTATTAGTCTCTTTTGAAGAAATTGTCACCTCTATGGTTTCTACATTTATCAAAAAATAAAAAGTCAACAATAGTGAAGAAGTTTACAATGTCTATATTTAGATTATGTCTTTGCAAATTATTTACAGAAGTACACGTCTTATATCTTATTCACTTATTAAAAAGAAAATAAATATAATATTTATTATACAATATTATACAAAAAGAAATGAATAAGTATTATAGCTCTAGTTTGTTAGTAGGTTTCAAGGTGCTTTTATAGAACTTAATAGATAGCTTAATAGAAAGCTTCCTATTTTTAGGTTGCTGGAGGCTAGTTTGTTCAGCCATTATGGCCTTAACCCTTGACTAGTAAAATTTCACCAATTCCACACAATTATTTTTATAGAAATTATTTTAACTTTGCAAATTCAGTAGTTTAGAAATGTGCTAAGCAAAATTAAATTTTAGAGAACACACCTATATTTAAGTGAAGAATTTGAATTGTTATGCTAAAAATACGTAAGGTAAAAATAATTAAAGTTGGGCATAAGAAACACTTCCAAGTTTTTATGAAAGAGATCTGAAAGGAAAGTATCACTAAATTCTTCCAGAGAAGAGCAATCAGAGATATGCTGCTCTAATGAGATATAAATCTTAAAAATTGGGTAGAAGAAAATCATTAAATGTTTCTATTTACCCTACACATTATACATGAAAAAAAATAAAATATTCCAAATGAACAAAAGTTGCCCATATGTATGTCAATAGATGAATGGATAAAGAAAATGTGATATTTATATAGAGTGGGATACTACTCTGTTATAAAGAAAGAAAAACTAAGTCATTTTTAGGAAAATGCCTTTGAGACTGTACTGTTAGGTGTAATAAATCAGACACATAGCCTTAAATATCACATGGTTTCTTTTATATGAGAAACCCAAAGTATAAATAAAGATAAAATAAAAAATACAAGGAATTAGGGAAATGAATTATTCTTAACTGGGAAGGGAACTGAGAAATAGAAGAAAGAAGGAAAGAAGGCAGGCAGGCAGGCAGGCAGGCAGGCAGGCAGGCAGGCAGGCAGGCAGGCAGGCAGGAAGGAAGGAAGGAAGGAAGGAAGGAAGGAAGGAAGGAAGGAAGGAAGGAAGGAAGGAAGGAAGGAAGGAAGGAAGGAAGGAAGGAAGGGGGAAGGAAGGAGGGAAAGCAGGCAGGCAGACAAGAGGAAAGGGGAGGAAGAAAGAGAGGGAAAAAGAATTCAGAATTAAGGTGCATTGTGTACATGGACCAAGTCTCCTAGGAATGTACTCATTATGTACTGGAAAAATGTACTAATAAAAGTAAATTTTAAAATGTGTACAATTCATTCTAATGGAGACTCCTTAATTTACTCTGAAATTCCTATCTATCTGTTAAGCATTCCAACTAGTTTTCAAGAAAAGCTTTTGGCTTCCCTTTATTTTGATAATAATAAATGGAGTCACAAACATAACCAAAAAGAAAATTTTTAAAAATGCACAAAAATACTTCAATATTCATGGAAATTATTTGCCAACCCCATGGTGCAAAGTGGGTCAAGCTCAAATGAAAAAAAAAACAAAAATTGTATTGCCATTATGTTGTGAGAAAGTATAATGATACAAACATACCTCAGAAAATTGTAGACTCTGAAAAGGAAGAATGTGTACATCTAAATATTGATGGTTTTACTGAAAACCAATGCCTGTTTTCCTATAAATGAATGCCTATTTATAGAATTGTTAGAAAAAATTCAAAATATGTACAAGTTTTATATAAATTTAACTTTTCATTGTTAATAAATGAAGGTATTTATAATGAAGTGGTGAAATAAGGAAATAATACTGTTTTTTAAATTTTACTTTATTGGCACATGTTAAGTGTACATTATGATCTCATTCATCGTTAAGAGTTTGTATCTGTACATGATATATCTTGATTTTTATATTTTCCATTTCCTGCTCTCCCTCCAACTTCACCAACATCCCATATCTAGATATAGCTATAGATTGGCTTTCTTTCCATTTTTTTGTCTTTATCTTCAAATATTTTTCTTTCCCTTCTTTCCTTTCCCCTGTTCTCCCCAGTTCTTCTTCCCCTTTCAAGATTTTATTCCTGTTTCACAATACCTATTGTATATTTTGACTTCATTTACAAAAAAAGGAAATAATATCTAAACATAATGTAGGTAACTTAATATTTTTTTAGTATGTTCTCTAATTGTATAATTAGGCTCCCTAACTTCAGTTCTCTTGAACAATTTGCCAAGGAGAATACAGTCTTTTTGAAAAAAAATAAATAAAAACGTTCAACTCCTTTCAATAAGGAAGTTTCTGATATCTTATTAGTAATAATTAAAAGTATTAAAGAACTTTCTTTTTTTTGAGACAGGGTCTTTCTTTGTAGTTCAGGTTGGCTCTGAGCTCACTATGTAGCCCAGGCAAGCCTGGAACTCCGCAATCTTCTGGTCTCTGCCTCCAGGTGCTGGGATTATAGGTGTGAGCCATCGCGCCCGGCTAAAGAGCTTTCCTTTTGACAAGCAAGAAATTTCATAATATTCTCCCAGCCAACACATATGGCCTACCATAGGAAATTTAGCAAGATGTTACTTTAAAACTTTTTCTTGCTGATAAAATGGTATGTGTCCACAGAAATAAAGTAAAAGATGCTGGTTCTTTTATATAGATTACATATATCTTCTGGATGCATATGTCCTCTATCTCAATTTATATTCAGAATCAAGGCAAAAATCTCAGTATCAATGACAAAATTTACCATAGTGAAATGTGCTAGTCAGCTTTCTGCTGCTGTAATAAAATACCTGATGTAACCAAATTATAAGTGGAAAACGTTTATATTTTCTCCCCATTCCAGTTATTTCAGTCCATGGACAACTGGACCTTTGCATTTGGCCATGTGATAGCATAATACATGATGGTAGGAACACATGGTAAAGAACGTTCGCACAGAGCAAAAAGAGAGGCAGGAAGAGGCCAAGGTCACAACAGGGCAAACACTCAGCTACCTAACTATCTATGTCCCATGTCTGAAAGTTTTCATCAACTTCCAATAATGCAGCAAGCTGGAAACTATACCTCTAACACATGGGGTCTTTTGGGCTTCTCAGATCCAAACTATAGCAGTGATTTTAGCTTTTAAGTCACTTGATTTCTGTAAGAATTTTAATATAAAATTACTTCTAGAAAGCTTATAACTTTAACATTTACTATATAGGTATGTTTTGTATATTCTTATTTTACAGACTTATTTTTATTATTTATTTATTCATTTATTCTGCAGTATTGGGGATCAACCTCTGGCCCTTGTGCATCCAAGGTAGGTGCGGTACCACTTGAGCTAAATCCCCAGCCCCAGACTTAATATTTTGAATGATGATTTTACTGTATAAAAGTAGAGTTTTTGTAAGTAGCAAATATAGCTTCTGTGAAAGAATATATGACTTTATGCTTATACAATTCATTTTAGTTTATAAACATCATATTTAGACTATTCAGGAAGTAAAAATTTAAACTGGAATGCTCATTTTCATATTCCTAAATAATATCTCTTGAAGGTTAAATTGAAGTAAATAAACCAAGGAAGGAAAGTAAAACTCACTATGATACTATGATTTCTAACAACAATAATATATATTCATTTTGTTAACTCTTTATCATTTATTTAATATACACATACATAGGAAAGTGTACAGTGCTGTATGATTAGGGATATAAAGATCGTCATCGTTTTCTTTGAAAGCACACAGTTCTGTAGAGAAAGAGAAAATTGTGGTGGTTTTCACTTAATTTTTTTCAAAAGAATGTGTTTTAAAAACTAGGTAAAGGAGTTAGCAAACAAAATAAATGAAGTTAAAAATTAAGAGAAGCAATTTAAGAACTACAAGAAGAAAAAAGTTAAAACTACACTTCATTGATTTGGACGATGTTGTTGGTTTTTTTGTGTGTGTGTTTTAATTTTATCCCCAAAACATTGGAATCAATAACCAAAGTAGACAAATGGGATTATATCAAACTAAACAGATTCTGCACAATAAAGAAACAAGTAATAGTATAAAGAATCAACCGAAGAATTAGGAAAGTTAAGACATATATCTCTTAATGGCGATAATATCCAAAATATACAAGAAACAATTTAATAGAAAACTTTAAAAGTGGGGAAAAGACTTGAGAAAAGCCATACAGAATGTTAACTATCACTAATTATTAAGCACTTGAAGATTAAATGCACAAGGATATGTCACATCACTGAAATTATAATGGGTATGGTCACCAAGATGAAAAATAACAACTGTTGACAAGAAAATGGAAAAAAAGAAACTCTTTTATACACTGGTGGTAAAACAAACTACTAAACTCATTATGGGAAATGCTAAAATGTTCCCAAACAACTAAAATAGAATTGCCATATGATCCAGCAAGCTCACTTCTGAATATTTATCTAAGTTTTGAAATTAGTTTGTCAAAGGGATGTCTGTACTTCTATGTTCATCACAACCAACTTATGGAATCAACATTAGTCATAATCAGGAGAATGATGGATAAGAAGATGTGGTAATGTCACGTGCAAACCTATACAACTGAATATTATTCATCCATTAAATTAAAGAAAATTCTATCAATTGCAACAAAATGATGAGACTGAATGTTAATTTAAGTGAAAAAAAGGCAAGCATATAAATGTAAATACTACATGTTCTTATAAGTGAAATCTATGAAAATGTAACCCATATAAACATAGCAGAATGGTGTCTTGGAGTGTGAGGATGTGGATGAATATAAAATTTCCATTAAATTAGGAGGGTTACATATTCCTTTCTTGAGATACGTTGCACAGAACAAGGACCATAGCTGACAGTTTGTACCCCACTACATAATACAAAAGGGATAGATATTTGAGATTATAAAATTATTCAGATTTAATCATTCTATATTATATTCATCAATTGTAACATTACTTTGTGTCCCATAAATATATAGTTATAAATTGTCAGCTTACAATTTAAAAATAAATAGTAGTAAATATGTAAAATATTGGTCAACCAAAGTTCTACTGTACAGCTCTGTTGCTGGGAGCTCCATTTTGGAAATAAAAAGCTGCATGTTTTACATTATTTCATGAATCAAATTATAAGGCCTTCTTGAAAGCAAAGGCAGCAGCTTCTATCTTTAAATAGACCTAAGGTTTGAACACATATTTTAAAAAATTAGTTTCTGTAGGCCCCATCCAAGAAATGATTTTCAAATTTCAAAAATATTAGCATTCTGGTACAAATTCCCCAAGGTTGAGTGTGATTCTGAGTTGTACATAAAATGTACTAATAAAGAATTTAATTAAAAAATAAAATAAATAATAATAAATTAATATAATACAAGGAGGTATTTTAAAACACCATGCAAATTTCAGAAAACGTTTTAATTGTCCAGGACACTCAATATTGAAATGGAGAAAGGAAACATGGATCTGTTATTACTTGTCATGTGTCATCATCTCTTTGTTTTAAAACTTGTTTAATTAAATAAGCTATAGAAAATATGTTCCTAAACTTTTATAAGCAGAATAAACAGTCAAGATGCAAAATGAAATAGTCACCATTTTAGAAAACATGCACTTGAATCCTTTCGAGAATTCAAGAGCTCTGTGGTCAACTTCCCACTGAAGGAGAAAAGGAGTTTCATGGCTGTCATGGGATTAAAGATTAGATCTTTAAAACATTATAATGTGAACAGAATGAATGCTTATTTATTTATTTATTTATTTATTTTTAGACAGGGTCTTGCTTTGTAGTTCAGGCTGATTCTGAGCTCACGAGGTAGCCCAGGTTAGCCTTGAACTCACAGGAATTACTCCTGCCCTCTGCGTCTTGAGTGCTAGGAATAGAGGTGTGTGCCACCATGACTGGCATTGTGGTACGTGGTACTGGGATCAAGCTTGGTACCTTGCACTTGACAGGCAGAAGCTGGAACCACTGAGCTAAATTCATAGCTCTAGAAGGAACTTTTGTGACCATGAGATAAGAGTAGAAAAGTAGACATCAGGAAAGGAAGTAGATTAGAGTTAGATGACATGAATCAGTACAAAGTGTACTATATAAAGGCTTTTGGTGCACAGGTGAAATACTATGCATTATAAGTACATCTAGAATATATTTTCCTTTTTGGTTTTAATATTATAATTGTTATAAATACTCCTAATGATATGTTCCTATAGGGTTCTAGACTCTTCAGAGCATCATAGTTTTGCCAAATACAACTCAGCCTTCAATATTAATTGACATTAGTTTGGCTTCATGTTATATTTTATATGGAATTCAGGGTCTCAGTGATAGTGCTAAAACTGATTCATGAATAGTTTCTCCATTCATTTCTTTTCCCAAAAAGCATACTCTGTAAAGAAACCAATTTATAAAGAAAAAGAGAAAGCCATCACCTTTGCCACAGGCCAGGAATAACTGCAAATTAGTATAACATATTTCCTGAGCTAACATATTTCTGTGCTTGACCATACATTGAATTACGGAAGCCTATAGAAAACCAGCCACCAATAATTTTCCAGTGGCTACTAGAATTGGTGTGAATTGCTATGTTAGATGCTCCTGGGAAGCAAACGAGTAAGCAATTTGAAAAGTATCCTGAAATAACTTAGCCTTTCTACATGAAGAGATGAGAAACAAGCTCCCAAGTCAAATAACAACTGGAAACACACATAGGAAAATGCAAGTACCTGGTATACACACATAAGTCTGAGGGGCAGCAGTTCTAGACTGTTCCTCCTACACACCCTGGATCTCTGTGCATAGTAACTTGCTTCCGATGATCTCTACTTGACATTGAAAGAAACCAATTAAGAAACACACTTTTCCTTCCTTTTGTCTCAAATTAAGACATTGGGCTAAAAACACTCTGTCATTAGGGCAATAACAGAATTCTGCAGCGCAGTTGTCATGTGTGTACCTGTGCAAGTATAAATCAGGCATATTCTAGGAAGAAGCTACTGAGATTTAACCTGAGCAATGGCCTGGAATGAGTAAGAAACTGAGTAAAATGACTTACATGGTACCTTCTATAAAGAAATTACAAAGGACAATCTACAGGAAGGCAGAGAGCTGTCTCATGGACTGCAATTCCAGGACACTTAATAAGGTTTTTTTTTAATTACTAGATTCATCAAATGTGATATTTTCATAATTTAAGGATCTAGATTTTATCTTTCCAGTTTATGTGACTTTAATGCTCCTCTTTCACTTCAGGTTCAGTACTCCTATCCTCTGTATAATCAATAAAAGTTTATAAGAGAAAGAAATAAATTTGTGGGACCCTATGATGAATCATATTGGATATGGATTGCCAGAAACTAATCTGTCGAGAATTTGGGGAGACTACAAGTCTACTTTAGAAAGATTAATCCAGTAGGATCATGAAACATATACTAAAGAAGAACGTAAAAATGAGAAAGGGGAATTAGTGGCTACTGGAAAAGTGTATTACAGGAGATCAAGAGGACCTGGCCTAGGATGGGAAAATGTAGGGGAAAAGATGACCGTAGTGAATCAGCTGGATTTAGAAATTATACCATTTGAGGTCAAGAAGCAAAAGACAACCTCAAGCTTTCGAGGTTACAGAACTGCAATCATTGTATTCTCAGGAACAGAAACAAGAAGAAACATTTCTAGTGATGAAATGATAATTCTAGCTTGGGTTGTACATATTTCAAGGAAGATTTGATACATAGTGCTACTTTGTGCCATGGATGCTTTTGTGAGCACTTTGGTCCACAAACAGAAGCATGTGGCAAACTTTTGTTGCGTGTGTAAACCTGCATCCGGTGCCAAACAGGACGGCAGTCACACTTCCACCGAGAATGAGAACGGGGCCATTTTTTCAAGAACCATGGAATGAATTAACTTTGTGAGTGGAGACCATACTTAGGTTGGAATATTTAATAGGTAACTGAAAACAAGGGAAACTATATTAGAGTGAAAACATGGGCTACATGTTTATAACTTCAGCTAGTTTAAAAGCTGAGGCTGGAGAATCACTAGTTTGAGGTTAGCCCAGAAAAACTTCATGAGACTTTTCAAAATAAAAATAAAAAGGGCTAAAGATATTCTCAGTGATAGAGCACCTGTCTGCCAGAGGTTCGATCTCCAATAGTCCAATAAATACATACATATATAAAAATTAAAAAGAAGTGTAAAAAGAATACTATTCTATGCACCTGGAAAGGAGCAAGGGAAAGATTGGTAAAGCAGAAGGAATAAGCATGCAAAGCATTTTCATACTATTTTTGTTTGCGATCAAAAGAGTGGAATTGTTTTAGAAAATATATTATTCTTAGGCTATGGTATTTAAGCATTATTCATCAGCTTCTTTTAGGGCCATGGAGAAAAATTTGCTAAGCTGAAATACAACAGTGATCTAATATGAATCATCAGGGCTCATGTCACACACTTTAGGCTGTGAGAATGACACTGGACTTCTCGGGAACAGAGTGCAGGGAAATGTGCAAACTATCGAAAAACAAGCAACCATCACTGACCTCGATTTCTACATCAGGGCAAAATTTTTCTCTAAAGTGAAAGAAACATAAAAACACTAAGGCAAACAATAGCAAAAAGAAGTCTTCAGCATCTGGCATTTCCTACATGTGTGTTATAAACTCTAATATACACAGTCAAAGGAAGAAAAGTGTGGAAAAACAAATAAAATTTACAGGAAGCTATATTTCTCTTTTTAGTTAATGAAGAAGGTAAATGTTTACAATTATAATGGGGAAAAAATTCTGTAACAGCATAGCACAGACATCAGGAAAATGAGTGACATCTCTCCCGTGAAGTCCAAGGAGAAGCCAATAGAATATGGTCTGTAGTCTAGAAAATCCTATTCCACATGTGAACTGTGATAGTGTTATTTCAGAGGGAGTTATGTTAGTTATAGTTTCTATTATAATACATAAATCTTCATAACAGGAACTATTTTGAGGAAGAGATGTATAACTGATGTCTATTGAGTGTCTTTGTTAGTTTGGATCACTGTAAAAATGTAGCAAAGACCCAATGGATTATGAAAATCAGAAATTTAATTTTTATAGGAGACTGGAATTCTGCGATCAGTGCCTGTGGTCAGTGTCCTCTCCTTGGATGCAGGCACCCGAGAAGAACAGGATGCACTTGTCATTCCCTTCTTGCTTTGTAGAAGGAGCTAGAAGAACTCTCTGGGGTCCTGTTCATAAGAGCACTGATCCCACTCCTGAAAGTTTCACCCTCATGGTCTCAGCACCTTCCAAAGACTTCAGGTTCTGATACCATCACATTTGGGAAAATCTCAGTGTATGAATTTGGGATGGGTAACACATTCAGTCCATCATAGTACATATACACAAACACACACACACAGAGAAAGAGAAAGAGGTGGATCATCTTAAAATATATTATTTTCTCTTGGCTCTTTAAGTACAACAATATATTGTATACAATTAACTGACTGAATCTTTTCAAAAAATTTAAATTTATTTTTAGCTGACTGAATCTTTTGAGGGCCCCACACTGGATTTGTACATGATGGGGTAGGCCACATCCCCTTGGAAGGCAAGCTCACTTCATGAGGGAACACAGATATTTCAAAAACTACACCCTATGAAATTATTCTTAAAAGCTATCTGAGGGCCGGAGGGTTAGCTCAGTGGTTTCGGCGCCTACCTCGCAAGCGCAAGGTCCTGAGTTCGATCCCCGGTAACCATATACGATGTTGGGCGTGGAGGCACGCCCACCAACAATCAACACTGCATACCACAATGCCGGACATGGTGGCTCACGCCTGTAATCCCAGAACTGGGGAGGCAGAGACAGGAGGATTGCTGAGTTTGGGGCGGCTTGTCTGGGCACTGTAGTGAGCTCAGGGCCAGCCTGAACTACAAAGCAAGACCCTGTCTCAAAAGCAAAAAAAAAAAAAAAAAAAAGCTATCTGAGAAGATAGTAGGGGAGGAAGAAAGTCTTGACTCCCTAAATCTTCTGAGTGTCAACAAAAGCCATTTGAGTGAAAAAGCAATAAAGTAAAATACTAATGTCAAGCAAAATAAATAAACGTCACATTAAAATGGGAAAAAAGCTTTACAGCATCACACTATAGACCTACACACAAGGTGCCAATAAATTGAGAGCTAAGGATAAGAATTAGTTCTGGAATTTGCAAAGTAGTTGAAAATCGTTTTCTGAGATTGAAAAACAAGAGTAAGCATTTATGTAGGAAACAGGCTTATGCAAGTGTAACAACGGTTAAGCTGAAACATGCCTGAACTTTCTTCTCTCCTGAACTTGGTACATACTTGTCATCCTGAAATAGAAAAGACCACACATCTTTTTCAAATGACAAACTCATAGGTAGAAATATACCAACTTTGACTGAATTTTGTAGAATTCTTCCTTGGATGCAGTCACAAGAGCAGCTTTCTTGAGTCTAAAATTCACCCTCTCTTATCATCATCATGGTGCTGAATTTGAGATTTGGTCTACGTCTTGCTAGAGACGACTTTTAGAGAGATAAGCAATGCCCAGTGAGTTCTACTTCAGAGCTTAAAGGACTTGGTAGGGGCTTCACGTGGTAGCCAGAAGAAAATCGGGCACCTTTCATAGGGGAAGTCTTTACCAGAGTCATGAATAAATGCTATATCAGAAATGAAAGTAAACACAGGAATATATATTATTCATATGAAGAGTAGTAAAACAGGAGAAGAATGTCAAAATTCTAACAGCAAGTGAATGTATCTATGGTACAACATTTCAACTAAACATCAGAGACTCTAGAATATTCTATTATACTTGATATGGAAAATAATGATTTAAACAATTCCTAAAATGTTCAGCAACCTGAGGCCTCAATAAAGATGGAATACATGAATTTTGGCTTCAGTCTAAAGCAAAACTTTGTCATCTTTCATTTTAAGGAGATGACCATGTGAAATTTATTATTGTAACCTATTATTCACAATAGTGTCATTTGTGTTCATAATTGAGCTGAGTCTTAATGGACAATCATATCTCATTACTGGTAAAAATTCACAACTAATAGAATTGTGATGCAGCCTTTGTACCTGCAAAATTACTAGCTATAGTTGCAAAAGCAGGAGCTAAAAATATGAATTGGAGAATTAATGACATTAATATAAAATGTAATTCATTGCCTATGCTTAATAAATACATCAAGAATTCTATTAATGAGGAAATCTTTCCAAATATGATGTGTGGTACTTCTCAAGCAATGCAAGGAGGCCAGTAGTCTTCCTTACACAGAGTAAATAAAAAAGCCAAAAAAGTACACTTAGGAAAATAAATGAACACTAACTTCTTTCATATTTGTATAACTTTGTCTTTAGATGTTGAAGTGAAGATAACACAGTTTGAATCTAATTTTGACTCTAAGATTAAAAAATAAATTTACTGGGCTGGAGAATTAGCTCAGTGATTCTGGCGCCTGCCTCACAAGCACAAGGCCCTGAATTCGATCCTGGTGACCACATACAATGCTGGGCATGGTGACTTGCCCACCAGCCATCAATATACATACCACAGTGCCGGATGTGGTGGCTCACGCCTGTCATCCCAGCACTCCGGAGGCGGAGGCAGGAGGATTGCTGAGTTCGAGGCTTGCCTGGGCTACATAGTGAGCTCAGGGCCAGCCTGAACTACAAAGCAAGACCCTGTCTCAAAAGTAAGTAAATAAATAAATAAATAAATTTACTCTGATAACATGAGAAGCTGAACCAAAGCCCTACCTCTTTGCCAGGCCTCTGTTCTAAACTGATGCTATGAATACACAAAGCTTAAAAAAGAAACATCGTGTTTAATATATATGTGTATCTGACAAACAGTATTTAGCCTCTGAAAAATTGCTTCTTTCCTCTTGCTGACTACACACACACACACACACACACACACATTTGCATGAAACATCAATACGGAGAAGAAGAATTCGCCAGCGAATACAGAGAATCCCAGGAGTGGAGGGAGACCCTAGTCAGAGTCCTGTTTTGTGTCTGACCTATGAGATTCCTCAGGGACTTGGCGCTGGGCCTGGTGCACCAGGTGTGGCAACTCTCTCCACCACGGCACATGAAGGGCAGCTGCTCTCTGGCTCCAGCTATTCATGTCAGGCAGAAAGGTGGCCCCTACAGATGTGTCCCTCACTCTCACACAAGTTCGTGTTCATCCTTGTGGAGACGGAGCTACGCATTTTCCAGGAATTCCCTGAATGGATCCATAGTTGGCAGACCTCCAGTGGCGCTTTTCACTTCCTTTAATCCAGGCTGTTCGGGGGCTGATTCACTCTTTCCAAATAGAAAGCTCCTGCATTATCTTCATTAGATATTAGTTGCATTATCTTAATTAGATAAACCTCATATGAAAAATCTTCCTCCAGTTTCTTCAGATTTTATCCTGCCTTCCAAATAACTCAGGCTTTTTACTTCTTCTTTTGATTTCCATTGTAGATTATTATTATTTTAAATTCTCCTTCATGGCCATGTATGTCATTTAAGCAAATTCCCTGAATAAAGATAAAATTCAAGTTAAGAAACTGTGATAAGATGATTTGGTCCCACTTGTAAAGATACAACAATAATGTCACCTCTATCCGACAAAGTGGTAGAAGTTACTAGTAACAAATATTCTAGATTACAGAATTTTACCTGTTTAAAAGTCAACATGCTGTAGTTTATACTTTTTAATATACTTTCTTAAACATATTGCCTCCATAAACTCAAGATGAAAATTAATTCATATTTTGTAAAATACTGGAATAATCACGATGGCTGTAGTAATGTCAGTTTAATACGTTCATACTTGGAGGGCCTAAGAGACTGATTGTTCTTTAAAGCCAATGGCTCCACAGCGATGCGGTATTTGAGGCCATGTGTCTATTTAATTAGGATTCTCTGCTCCAGATTTCCTCTAGGAGTAGTGAGCAGTTGTCTGCAGAGTAGAGACACCCGCCCCATCAGGTCCCACTTTGTTTTGCGGCACCTGTTTTCCATGAGCCTGAGGTGCCAGGAACAGTAAATTCACTAGAACAACACCTAGAGTGGGTTCTGTAAAAGGGGTTCAAACCGTCTGAAATGGGAGGCTTGACGCTCACTGCCGATGGCGCCGTCTGGAAGACAATCAGCTCAGGTGTTTGGTGTGAAAATTGTGTGTGGAGCCTTTTTCTTCAGCACGTTAACTCAAACACCTGCAAAGGAGTGTTTTAGTGAAAATGACACATGCTGGTCAGGAATAGTTGTGAGAGCTTATCCTTCCAAATAAGGAGTTTTTCTTCTTGCAAAGCCAAGACAGTCTGTGGCAGAAATGTAGCCGTGTATTTGGTCTGCCCAGCACACTCCTGGCACTTAGCTGCCTTTAAATAAATATTAGTTTTATTTGCCAGTGTTACTGAACACATATATTATGAGTGCTGTTAGAAAAGGAAATGCAGTGTCTGACAGCTGCCTACCACTGCCAGCTAGAGCTCAGAGCTTTACCGCTGAAATAACTTCACAGAACATCAGCACTGGGTCAGATCACTCTGTGAACACGATGGGTCAAGAAGGTGCAGTATGACTCCATTATCATTTCTGAACAGAGGCACAAATATAATTTTTTTCACATAGAACATTGACTACTTCAGGTCATGGTAGTCCACTTGCACAAGCCCAAGAGTGAGGCAAAATGATCACATGTTTGAGACCAGCCTGGGCAACTTAATGAAATCCTGTCTAAAGGGTATTTTTGTTTTATTTTGTTTGTTAAAGGCTGCAAATGTAGCACAGTGCAAAGTCCCTGGTTTCAATCCCTAGAACGAGAAACAACAATCTGTAACATGACTGCTAACAATTAGACTAAAAATCATCCTAACCTGGCTAGTCTGAAATATTATAAATATTTCTTTACAAATATTGTAACTATTTCTTTACAAATCACAGTTCAGTTTCATTCTGGATGCTTCCCTTCTACGTAAGGTGAATAAAATACCCAAGTGCATGTGCTTCCTGTAAGAATCCAGATGAGAGGAAAGATCTGTGTCTTAAAACTCCTCCACATGACCTGATGGGGACACAAATCTAATACCTTCTTCCTGGGATGATTCACGGTCCCTCATGCTGTATGCTCTTTCTCAGTGAAATAAGTGATATATTCAATGCATTGAGGGATTGAATATACCAGTACTTTCCTGGTAGTCTGTGGCTCGAAAGAATAGCAGAGAAAGACTGAAATGGAGCTGACAGAAGTGAGTGCCCCAGGGAGAAAATAATTCACTATTTAAGAGCATAACATTGCCTGAAGTTCACACATAGCAAATTCCTCTCTGTGAATTCCAAGTGTTTCTAGGAGTCTACACCTTTTTATAGCATTCCTAGATTTTTCACAGACCATGATGTTTCTCATATGCTAAATTAAGAATTTGAAGGAAACTATGTTTTACTGAGTTCTGCAAAGCTTTAAATAGGCTCAGTTTAATTTGATGAATTAACAGAAGTAGTGGCACTGATGGATATTTTGAGGTTCATTATATCACCCCAGCTAGAAATAGGGTTTTTTTTTAAATGAGTTGTGGATTCTTCTGTCTATTAATGCTAAAATCAGTCAGCTGGGCATGATTTAAGAGGTCCTAAATGAAATGGTTTATTTTTATTTGCTTTCATCTGAAAAGAAATGTCTGTGTACACATACATTCCTATATTTGACATGCTTACAAATAGCACTATATTATCTAAAGTAAATTGTCAACTGGATATATAACAGCCAAATTCTACCATCATTATTGTTGCTGTAATAGGTAAGATATACTGAAATGTATGTAGACATTTTTTTTTTCAGAATTAAAGGGCAAAGAAGAGGTTATTGTCAAGATGCTTTAACAGTCTTAAGTGAAGACTAGGTGATTGATTTGCTCTTATACCAACAACTGGAAAAGAAGAGGCTATAGGGGGAGACTTTCCATGTCTCTTCTACAGATTAAATATTTTCGTTTTAGTCATTCTGTACTATGGGCAACCTGTAGTCAGCATGGAATTTTGTACATCTGTATATTACAGGCTTACATGAAACTTGCCTCAGATAGGTTTTAAACTCAAACATGGTGAAGGGTAAAGGATTCCTGGCATCAATGACAACACATCTGGCACACAGTGGACATGTTTCACGAACACAAGGTTTATTGACACCAGGCAGCCCTAGAGGTCAGCATTCCATTGTTTCACTGATAACTCTCTGATCATAGAAAACTGCTTAGAGGAGACAGATACCAGCAAACATAGAGGTTGAAGATGCGGCTTCCTCCCATTTACTGGTCTGACCACACCTCCTACCATCAATTCTTTTTGCCTGGAGGAAATCAGTGTTACTTGGGAGGCCACGGGACCCCCCTCTGACCTCAAAATTCACATGTGAGAATGTACCAATAAAATCAATTAAAAAAGAAAAGATCACTTTTGTGTTTTTTTAAGAAAGGAAAGTGACATGTGATCCCTTTTGTAATGTGACATTTTAGTTTCAGAAAAATGCTTTAAGAATCTAAAATGATTATATAAGTGACAGAGTATAATTTCCTTGTACTGTATTTTAATAGAACTGACTGGAATCATTTGATTTTTACACACAAGTTTTTGTCCAATATAAGAGAAAATATAAGCAAAACTTAAAAAGAAAAAAATGAATTTTCTGCTTGTGATGTCTCATCCTGGGTCTCCGAGTGAACTGCTAAGCCATGTGGCAGGAAGGTGAGACTGATTACGAACTGCCACAAATGCCGTATTTGCATAATCATCCTTTCCTTGTACAAATCCCTGCCCCATTTCCTGTGAGAATTGGCCAAGTTACCAATTAGTTCTAGTTATTTATCAATCAGAGAGCATCTGAACAGACCTGGAGCAGAAACATATATATATATATATATATATACATATATATATATATATATATGTATATATGTATATATATATGTATGTATATATACATATATATGTATATATATACATATATATAATATTTAGTGATATAATACACATACAATAGTTATATACACCTTAATATGAGCATCTTTGTACATACAATTATTTGAAAATATTTCACTCTTAAACTCTTTATTTTATAACTCAAAAAATGGAAAAATTCCTAGGCAAATGCCCTTAATTAACTAAACGACATTATAGTGAAGCCCCTGAAGACTCAGCACTTTGAAATTTTAAATGCTCTCTAAGTATTCAATTCCATTCTCTAGAGAGCAGCCCTGACACCCTGACAGTTAAATTCTTACAGGTTTGGTGTTTCTGGAGTTGGGCTTCATAATCTCAAACACTTTTTCCTGTCAAATTCTTGAGCTGCATAAAACTTACAATATATTTTATTACTTATGTTTGTTAATCAAGATATCCTTCTAATGAATTTGACACAGACTTTATTGAAATGATTAAATAAAAGGAGATTCATGACAACTAATTGCATATTAATAAAATATTTCATTGACTAAAAAGCTAATGATAATTGACTTCTATATTTCCCCCATTAGGGTTACTTTCCCTTTGTCAGACTCATAATTTCAAAGAAAGCAAGAAGAGTTAATATGCCCATACACTAACCAGAATAAAATCATGTAGCCTGTCTTAGTATTTGTACTTTTACTCTTGAATCTATGCAAAATTAAACAATATTCACTATTTGTTATGTAATTCAATATGTAACATTCACACTAGAGCCAAAGTATTCAAAATCTTTCCTGCTGAATTGAAAAGTTACAAGATCAAATAATCTACCACTTAGTTTTAAAAACAGTCATTTTATTAGCTTATACTTGGGCTATTTCTGCTTTATGAAGAGAATTTTAGCTTTGTAATATATACCCTAGTAATTTCTACATAAGATGTTCACTTAAACATCTTTCACATTAAAAGAAAAGAAAAGAAAAAACCTACTAACACAATGTTTCCTCTGGGAAATAAAATGGCTGATAAAGAGGCTGTGAGAACAATGAATGTCATACACATTAAGATGAGATTGCCCTTTTCATAGCCAATGAACTGAATACACTTGCCCACTATTTTGTAATTATGCAAATACTCTCCACATAATCTGATTTCTTAAAATGTGCATGTTTCATTAAGTGATTCACGATAACCATGGGCATGATGTTCTTGTGCAAGCATTTTGTCAACATTTTTGTTATAAATTTTAATCTCTGTCCATATATCGGAGTCCAGCGTGTACAATCTCAATGAAGGAGACTTTGAAAAACATAATCAAATGTATCAGAACTTTCCTTTTGTCATTGTGACCAGTTATGTGGTGATCAGAGTGTAAAATGCAGTAACCCTTGTATCCAGTCCTTAGGTGAATGAGACAACTTAGATCCCTGTTTGCATTCTAGAAAAGCTGTGAAATGAGTTCTTCCTGCCCAGTGGTTCACTCAGCATTAAACAACGTGGGACCTACATAGGCAGTGCCAGGCATGGAACCTGGGCCAAAGCATACAACTGGATTTGCCAGATTAGAGGTAGCTAGTGCTTGGCAGAGCCCAGACCTCATGTGGCATTCTGCGGCACTGTCGTCATGCGAAAGAGATTCTATGAAGTTTAAACACTAAGTTCAGAGATTGTTTGACTTAATGTTGATTGAGAGCAAAAAGACTACCTTTTCATTAAAATAGCTGATTATTTCCATAAGACTAGACTTACAGAGGCTACTATGCAAAGAAGTTTACTATATCCTCTAACTCAATGTCAAAGGAAAATGTCCTGAGGTTGAAAGGGGGGTAAAACCTCAAAGGCAGAGACACCGACTGCGATCACATCGCGGAGCCTCAGGAGCTCCCAGACACATCTGCACCCCCCGCGCCCAGTAGAGGTGGCCGTGCCTCTGTCGACAGAGCTCACTCCTCTCATCTCCCTGAGCAGAGGGAAGAGCAAACTGGAGTCCTCAAGAGCGTGATGTTTTCGCTGAGACAGTATTTTAGGTGGAGAGAGCTGCGTGTCTCCCCGAGGCCAAGCTCAGGGAGGAGGTTCACCAAAGGAGCCAGCGCAGGCTGCCGGAAACAGTATCTAACAATACTCTGTTTACCCACCGAGCTGTTCATGCACCCACCTTCCTAATCCCCGCGCCCGCCACACTGTAGAGAAAACATGCATTGGACTGAAACGGCAGACGGGCTGGGAACCTGGTTTAGCAGGAGAGCAGTTCGGCCTGGGAAAGGGGAGTGACCTGTGAGCTGCTGAAGACCACATCGCTGGCAGTAGAACAAGGATTCGGCCACTTTCTAGCGCAAGAAGGGTGCCCATCGGGTGAGGGCTGCCGGACAGGTGGCCACCAGCTGCCGGACAAGAGGCACCGGGAGGAGACGGCAAGCCGGGCACAGCCTTCCCTGTGATACCTGTGCAAACTCTGAGACACATCGGAGGACACAGGCATGACTGAACTCGCTTAGGGCCCTTCTCCCTGGTCACTGCTTCTCTCCCCAGCAATGGAGAAAGGAGGAAAAAAAATGAAGGGAAGAGATCTGAAAGAAAAGAGCAGGCTCTTCCGTGTTTCAGGGCTCTCGGGCTGGGGCAGCCAGCACCGGGGAGTGTCGGAACCTCGGGCAGACTCAGCGGTGACATTGGCTAACTTGCCGAACCTGCTAGAACTAGGTCACCATAGGAAGATCTGTCTGTATAAGGCCAAGGTACGAGAGTGTATTTACAGTTAGTGACTGCAGAGAGAAATGAGTCAGGTCCAAATCCCAGCACAGGGAAGTGCTTCTGTGAGTCATCTTCAGCCGTGACTTTGCATCACTAGGCTGGAGTGATTTCATTGGAAGGGAGATGCTAATGTCCCACAGTGATACATTAATTCCGGGAACATCTATTAACTTCCTGTTGTGAGACGGGTGTTATCCTTTTAGAGGAAGGCTCACATTTGTGCTTAGGCGTGGGCAGTTCTCTGTAGGACTTAGCACTGCAGAAAGTTAGAGACCTTCAGTAAAGACATTTAGGAAAACAAAACAAAATAAAAGTGCCTCATCACTGCTTCTGGTGAACTACATGACATAAACTATATCATGCACTTGCAGAAAAAATACACCAGTGCTTTAAACATTTGCAATCCAGACATGAAAATATACACAGATAATTATATTTTAATCACAAGGAACACAACTCAGGGGCTAAAGTTGTCCTTTCATGTGTCATAAAAACTCAATAAAGGAGGTCTCATTAAAATCAGGTTTATAGCTAACAAAATTAGATCATAATGTTAAGAAAAGCTGTATAATTTTAATTTAACATCTCCCTGGCTTGAAAGTTCATGATATTTTGAATATATCATTAGTCATAACTTCAAAAAGAAGACAGAACATCTCTTACAAAATTTATATCTAGAACTAAGTCAGAACGTGATAATAACATGATAATGAATGTTGTTTTTCTCATAACAAGTTACTAACAAAGCTAATAGTATTTGAAAAAAAAAACACTTCCAATTTCCTTTTCATGATACAAGGTTGAGCAGACAAGAGTTTTTGCAGTACATATTTTTTCTTTGTTTACTTATAAAGAATCTCCTCTATATAATTATTTCACCACCATTATGTTTAGGTGGAGTTAAGCCCTATCCCATAGCTCTAGAAATATATTCCCGAGAACAGTCCCGTTCTGTGTAACCACCCTTTCTCCCAGGACGGACCAATCCAAACTCTCCACGGGACTAGTAAGAAAGTGAAATTTTCTTTCGGTTCATTGCTCAAAGTGAGAAGAATGATTTAATCCTACAAAGCTAGCAGCTATATTTTCCAACGTAAATGAAACCGTCCTGAGAATAAGGGTATTAGAAAGAAAAGGCAGGTGTATGTGGGGTTCAGGTGTGAACCTGAACAAATACCTGGCAAATGTGAATCCCTGAATCATTTGATATGAAAACTTTGTTCACATCTTTCAGAATACTTTTAAATATTTAAATCTTATTCCACAGGTAAATTGACATTTATACATGTGGAAATGTACACACGCATAACTACAAACATCAGACTTGGTCTACAACAAGAAAATGCCACATTTAAATTACACTCGAATAACAGCCAAAATTAGAACTTTTTATCAAAAACTTTAAAAGTGTATGATGACTAGAATGAGAAAAGCTTCCCTTCCTGAAGAAGTTGCCACTTCTCTGGCCTTTGTGCTTTACCCACTTTTTTTTTTTTTTTGGAGGTTTTAGTTCTCCATATACTGGTTTGTCTTTATCTCCACTTTATTTCGTTAAGAAAGTGAATAAGGCATGTGATCAAAATGATATATCAGCCTAAGTTACATGGGTGACCAAAGACCAGTGGTCAGATTGGAAACAAAAAGCAAGCCCTCAAATAAATATTTAGCAAAACACTAAAAAAAAATTTTAAAATGGGTCTTGAGGCATTGAGGGAATGTTTGAATGTTTTCTCTGAGTTTCAAGATTGATTAATCATAGGGTATAGTCATTATCATTAAGTTACACTAAAAAGTGCAAAGTTGTGACTACAAGAAATCAGTGAAAGGACACAGGCTTTCCAAGTCAATGTACTTTCTCCTCGGCAGAACCTTCTAGCATTTGTGCAGGCCCAATACAACGTAAGCGCTCGCAAACACTTGCACTATGAATTCCAACGATGGGTGGTGGAACAATTCCAAAAGGAATTGATTGGTTACTTTTTTCAGTTAGAATTTCTAAGACTACTACAAAGATAATTAGTTCATCCCTTTGCTTCTGCATTATTTAGTGTTTTGACTGTTCTGCCTCATGTATTCAGTGACTCGAGGCACAACCAATCCAGCCAGCAATCCTCTAGACAGCGCGCTAATTTACGTATAATTCAATAAACATTGAACACTGGACTCATCTTGTCCCTCTCCTCAGTGGGCTCGAGGAACTGCAGGGAGCACAAGCGAACGAGATGTAACTAAACTTCCCGGGAGCACGGCCTTGAGACGAGCACACCTACCACAGAAAGAGCACCGAGGAGCATGTCATTCTGCCTGGAGGCTTTGGGTCCTCCTGCTGGACTCACCCGGAACACAGAGGAGCCTCTCGTCTCAGGGTCTTAGTCCTGTTCCTTGGTGCTGAGGCAAAATACCTGACACAATTTAAAGAGACTTACTCTGACACGCTCTTTGGTCATCGTTGGCTGGTTTCAAGGGAACAAGGTGGAAGGGCCTAGCGCGTGAGAGTTGTTCCCTTCATGGCATCCGGGAAGCAGAGGGCAGGGGAGAAGCAAGAAGGAGCAGGCCTGACCTTCCGGGCCGCACCCAGTGACCCACCTCTTCCAGCCAGGCCCCGCCTCCTAACAGCAGGACAGCTAGACCTCTGCCCTAGCCAGTCACCTCCCGATGGTCCCACCTATGACTGGAGGAGGCTTTGGGGGGCCGTGTAGATATCGCATGTACCACTCATTAAGGGAAGTTTCTACGCTTCGCTCAGATCTGTCAGAGATCTTGTGGAGAACCCAGCTTGGACTGCAATTCAGTGTTGAAGCCAGTCAAGCCCGATAAGCTACCACTGATTTAACCACTTACCTGAAATAACTTTGCCTGTGTGGAAAGGCCTGTTACACTTACTTGCATTTGTCATGCTGCCGAAGAAAAGAAACTCACCCTGCGCATAGACAGCATTGGAAGTAATGCCTGATTGAGGGATATTTGGGGAACAAGGCGATTCCCTCATCTCCACAAAAGCTGTTATCAAGAGGGACAGCAAAGGAAGCTTGAGATGCACCTCTCTGTCCTGGAGGAGCGAGAGGGCTGCGTGAAAAGAGGCGCTGTGGGAATGACAGACCACGCTCTGACAGCTCAAGTCAAACCAGTTCTCCCAACAGGAGAATCTCCACTCAACCCTCAACAATACAACTCGCAAGGAATCGAAAAGACCTAAAATAAAATGTCAATTTTAGTCCCACATCTTGTAAAGCATGAAAGAGATAGAGCACATTCTTCAGGTGATATCTGTTCAACACTAAATAAAGGCCTGTTAACACTGGGTTATTTTAAATATCGAGATTTCTCAGTGAAACCACTCATGATATACAGTGGACTCAACTGGTTTCTGAGGGCTGGTTGTAACTCAAGTCAGTTGTAAGTCAATACTGCTGAGATCTGGATGTTTATCTGGGTACATGATATAGGTAGCAACAGGCATATGAATCTTCCCTTAAGAAAAATAATCCAAGTTTTTCATACATCAAGCCAGTCATAACTTTTGGGTTCACTGTGTATACGGAGATCTATCACCAACTAGTTTAAGCTACAATCCCATAGCATCATCTAAACAGATTCTTTATGTTCAAGAAATTCCTATGTGCTTGATAAACAAAAATTTCTCTTTTTCCTTACTAAAAGGTTTATCTTACAATAAGGAGTTAATGTTGGGCTTCTTTTTCTACAATTAAATATGCAATTTAGAATTCGCAGCTCAGTGGTTCCACTGCTAGAGGAAATCAGACTGACAATTATCATAAATCTTTAGAAGTAGTTAATTTTTGGAGCAGAGAACTGACCCAGCATCTTTCAAACAAGTTAATAGTTTGAAAAGCAGATAGACTCCTACCAAAACATGGAACCAACAATGTTATTTTATCTTTTTGATTTGAATAATAATTTTTATTTTCTAAATATCAAGTCATCGGGCCAGAGGGTTAGCTCAGTGGTTCCGGCGCCTGCCTCACAAGCGCAAGGTCCTGAGTTCGATCCCCAGTTACCACATATAATGCTGGGCGTGGAGACACGCCCACCAACAATCAATACCGCATACCACAATGCCGGACGTGGTGGCTCACGCCTGTAATTCCAGCACTTGGGAGGCAGAGACAGGAGGATTGCTGAGTTCGCGGCGGCTTGCCTGGGCACCATAGTGAGCTCAGGGCCAGCCTGAACTACAAAGCGAGACCCTGTCTCAAAAAGCAATAAATAAATAAATAAATAAATAAATAAATAAATAAATAAATAAATAAATAAATATCGTCATCACATTAATGCCTTTTTTCTTTTATTTCCTCTTTATTTTGTTCTTAGGTTAAAATATTAACTATAACACTATTCTTCAATTATTTGGGATAGTAACAGTAGCCCTGAGGATTTTTTGATGTTTGGTGGAACATCCATCGATGACTTACATGATAAAGGCCTCACAATGTACCAGTTTCTTACAATGAGAAGGGACTGAATCACAGCTGATGGTGATCTGACTTAGATATTCATGGACAAATTACTTTAAGTAAGTCCACGTATAACTTTGTTAGTAGCCTCCAATCCAGAAACTAATGGTCTTATTTTCTACTAGGTAATGATAACTTGGGAGTTATAGGCCAACTGCAACACGTAGGAAGCAGATGAAGTAGACAGAGCCCTCATCACCAAGCATCATCCAGCAACTCGACCTCGGACTCCTCAGCCCCCAGAACTGTGACCGAGGAATTTCTGCTGTTTGTAAATCACCCAGCTTCCTCAGTTTGGTTTAGCAACTCAACTGAGACAAAACTTCCATACAAAAGGTGCTCATTTCTACAATCTCTCTGGCTAGACACTCTTACTGTGCCAACTTTCACTATTTAGATTTCCACAGGCTGAAGGAATTACTGCTTTATTATAGGTGTGAACATTAGAAATCATGTCTCCAATGATGACAGTCATACCATGGAGAGGAATGAGACATTTATGAGTACCTCTGACAATTGTCTGTTTGGTTTTGGTACTGAGAATCAAACTCAGGACCTTGTGCTTGCTAGGGAGGCTCTGTGCTGCTGAGTTACATCCCTGGTCCAAAATTAGTAACAATATCTCTTCTGCGCTCGATGTGATAGATATCAGTCTTTATTCTTTGTTGTAAATAGTGATGGATAATTTCATTGCAATAGATTTTTTTGTTAGGTAGAAATGGCTATCCATGTCATATTACTGCTTCCTGCTCTACTTTATCAATGAAATAGTAAAAGGAAAATAGACATTAGAGTCCTAAGGAGAAAGACTTGCATATCTCTAAGGTGTCTGTGATACAGTTGACACTCTACGCCCACATCAACCCCTTTCCTGGATCCAACCAACAACCGATAGAAAATGTTAGGGAAGAAAATTGCATCTGCATTGAATGTGTGGACTTTTATTATTGCTATTCCCTAAGCTACACAATGTACAACTATTTACTTATTATTTATATTGTGTTAAGTATATATAAAAGATAATTTAGAAGATGTTCATGTTATATACAAATACTACATCATTTTGTATAAGGCACTTGAGTGGCCAAGGATTTGGGGCTAGGGTCAAAGAGGGTGTACTGAAATCAATTATGTACAGATACTGAGAGAAGATTGCATTTGTTTTCTTGATATTTTCTCTTGGTCTAGATTGAGCACATAGGGAAGCTGGTTCTGAGGCAATTTAGGGAGAGATTTCATTATTATTTTTGTTGTAGTAACCACAATGTTGGTCTATTCATTACACTGTATCTTATAGCATTAAATTGTTTTGTGCAGTGATTCTTTTGGCAGATACATATTCGTCATCGTGCTTCAACAGCTAAAAGGTCACGAAGATCCTAAAAATACAGTTGATGCAGTTAATTGAACCATTTATTAGTAGCAAAGGTCCGATGAATGCTTTTCCCTGGTGCAATAAATCTTCTTCAAGTATGAACAGTACAAGGACGGGAACAAATGGCTGGGCACACTGAGAGACCATCCATGGTATAGTAACCCTTACGACCCCTGCCACGATCAGCCCACAGTGACGGCAAAATTTCTAGGGCTTTTGCAGGAACAAAAAGCCCAAGCCGCGTGCATGCATGGCTTCACCACCACTGAAATAATGTGTACAATCACTACCAGCTTCCTGATTTTGGCCATAACCCCCAAATCAGAACTACCTAGAGAGCACTAGCTGTGTCCCTCAAACTGATAGCATGCACCGTGTCTATTACTCCATCCTTGCCTCTTCCTGACAATTATCTCCAGTCTCCCAAACTAGAATTTTACTCCTTTTCCATTATCCTGGGTTTCCATTCCTCAGGCTTCTTCTGAGCTTCTGATGGTAACTAAGTCTCTTTAAGTGAACCTCTTCTGTTCATATTTTAGTGGTCTTAATTTATTTTCACCTTAGTAAATAAACCATTTAACTTTCTGCCTTGTTTAGTTACCTTGTTTATTTGCCTTTGGTTTATCACAAAGAACAAAAATCTGATAGTGAGATAAATAAAAATTATGACAGTTCTCACAATTCAATTTGATTAGTATGTCAAGCTCTCGCAATAGCTACTTTTTCCTCCTGAAATCACAAAACTGCCCTTGGATTTTACACACCTTAATTTGAATGTATTTATAAGCTTCTTACAGTGACCTCTCTGTGTTGAACCCACACGCCTGTTGAAAATTTCCCCAGGAAATTTTGTATCTTCTCTCTATGACTCTGTATTATGACCCATTTTTCCCACGGAATGTAGAATCATTTCTTTAAATAACTTAAAACACCACCTTTCTCAAGAATTTCTTTCATCTCCTCACATTCTATCCTCACATAATTATATTTCAGTATTGATACATTTTACTGTACATCTTTCATGTTGCTTCCATCAGTTTAACATTGTATTATAAACTGAAAAATTCCCAAAGGGAAAAATGGTTTTTTAAAATATCATTATGATTCCTCACAAAAATAAAACAACAAAACCATAGCATAAGGCTGTAAGTCAGGTCGTAATGGCAACAAAATCATGGACTAAAAAAAAAAAACAAATAAATAATTTGAAACCTTAGTTCTTCTCTTTGTAGATTTTTCTTAAAGTTAAAACCCTGACTTCCTCAGGACTGTGAGATTTCACTGGACCAGCTGCCCCCAAGGTGTAGTGCCTGGACTTGAATCTCCAATATCACCTAGACACTTGTTAGAAATGCCAGTCCCAGGCCCTGCAGAAACACTGCATCAGATACTCTGTGTGATGTGATTTGGCCCAGAAATGTGAGTTTAAAGATTATTCCAATGCAGGCGATAGTTTTGGAACCCATATTATAGATTTGTGTTACTTCTTCTGAGTGTGAGCTATAGATCAGCTGTTTTGGCGTCACCTGGCAACTTGTTAATAGTTAATAGCACAATAGCACAACTTGTTAATAGCACAATTTCAAACCTTCCCAGTGCCTGCTCTGCTAAACAAAAATTTGCATTTTAAAAAAGAATCTGTTCAGGTAATTTGTTTGCACATTTTTATTTGAGATATTTTCGATGCACAGGAACTGTCAGAATTGCTTCAATAGCAGCAGCAGCAACTATTTTATCTTTATTTTACTCTTTACCCAGAAGGAGGGTCTCCCTGGCTTGGAGGAGTTGGTAACACGGAGTCTCCTTCACAAGCAGTTCAATGACATGTCAACAGTTTGAAATTAACTTTTGTGTAATATACTGTAATTAGAGTTATTATTATTATACTGTAAATTAGAGTTTCCCAGTCCTGACTTTAACTCTGTTATAACCACATCAAGATCAAGAGAGCTCAATTCATTTAATTCCAGTCAAAGTGATATATTCAGTTAATGGGGCATCGAAACTCACAGAAGAAGATACTGCTCTACTTCTGGATGATCTATTGATTTATGGCAACGTGAGTTTCCTTATTGAATTTATTTATTAGTAGTATATGTTTGCAGTGCGTAAAGATTATATTCGTCACACAAAGCTGGCATAAGCATATAACACATCTTAATTTTTCCTACTTTCCCTCTTGTTCCCCTCCCTTTTGCTAGGTTTGAATTTATACAATAGTTTCTTTTGGTTAAATGAAGGATCTACCAAGTTTATTCCCATAGTTTGAGAAGGGTTAATATGATAAACAAAATTCATGTAAAAATGAAGGCTTAATTCATTAGTAGGAAAATTGTAGCTCAAGGTCAAAGCAGCACATTATAATATTAATAGAATCATTGAATAATTTGAAGAAAATATGAATGGCATTTTAGTAACTACATCCAGCAACATCACACCAATCACATTATTATGAATTATTTATCAGTTCTAGAAAACTAACCACTCTCCCTCCCTCACTGTTAATAAGATGAAGGAACAATATTATGACCTTGGGTAAGTTGTGTTGGGATCTGTCCCTTTTAGGGAGAGTAAAATGAAACAAGCTTGAACTGATCATTATTTTCCTATTGTAAAATTTTCATTAGAATTGAATTCCTGATGTGTAACTTACTTCCACAACACTTACACCATACTTTAAAAAATCTTCTTTATGGGATGTGTTCAATAACAAAACACCATAAGGGATATGAATACCTGTCAGGTAGACAGATTTATAATTGCAGAACGTGAATAAAGCATCTACCTGAAAACAGAATATAAAGATCAGATTTCCTAAGAAGTGTGGACTCAAAGACCTCAGAGTTGTCCCTTAGTTTCTCCTGTGAGCATTTAAGTCATTGTAGGAGATAAGGAGGAGACAGTTGGTAGCTGCTTACAGGATTCACTGGTCCTAATGGTCCGGTCACTGGTTTATGCCTAGTATTTCTTTTCACAGGCACAATATGATATTCTCCATCTGGAGAATCTGTGGTATCAGTCAAATCGAAACCTGTGACACAATTTAACAATAGCAGTATATGTTAGGAAGCATATTACATATTTTTTGTTTAATCAAAATATTTTAGTATTTTTTCATTTCATATACATGGAATACGAATGCCTTCTAGTTATCTGTTCATCGATCTAGCCAAGTGTGTTGACACCTACACTTTGTGATACATGAAAAAATTACATCAAATCTGTTGGCTCTGCAAATGGGAACAAAGCAATATGTTTTAATACATTCTCTGGATTCACAACAGTTTTTCTTAACTATATACATTGTAAGGTAAACTAAATATCCTGCTTCCAAATTATGTCAGTGTGTTATGATTAATATGAGCTATACTACAGATTTTCAAAGCAGGAGCAATGTGTTACAAGGATGAGATTATTTCCTTGTCCATAATATGACTTGAGGACAAAAATAGGGACCAAAGTGCCCATTCAGTACAGCCATCTCAGGGAGGGAGAGAACACAGCGGAGCGACACAGCCTCAGAGTGCCCGGCTCACGTAGGGCCTGCAACCCATCACTAGAAGCTAAATGAACACAGAAGTAAAGGCAAGACCAAGAAATATTTTACCAAGCCCTGACTACTCTCCTTCATGATAATCAGAGAGATGTTTAAATCTGAGATTTAACAATGAGAAATTAATCACATAAGATCACAGTACCCAATAGTTTTACTTCGTAGATTTTCCTTTTGTGTCTTCTGTGAAAAGATCACCCATTACTAGAACCAAAAAAATAGCAAGGTCAAAGATAATGACATATGGCACTTAGTGGATCTTAATGTCAAAATGTTCAGTAAGGGATGCTGAAAATATTTTAAAAATTATCAGGTTTGTATTATATTTTAAATATATCACAATGAATAGCAATTTTACTTGCTGAAATTTTGTTTAATTGAAGAGAACCTTTTATATCACAAAGTATATTAAAATGTAGATTAAAACTGATAATATTTTAGAAAGATAAGGATTGGGGTTTTTTTCCTGTTAGAAATAAATTTTTAAGACTTTCTCAGTTTGAAAACCATAGAATATTGTATTTCACAGAAGACAAACATAAGCTTGCTGTTTATAATTAGTACCTAAAAGTTGAAGTTCACTGTATTAGATTTGTAATTATGCTGTAA
>PVIC010012585.1:0-19607 GCA_004025085.1 Thryonomys swinderianus
CTTGCGAGGCAGGCGCCGGAACCACTGAGCTAACCCTCCGGCCCTGGGTCTCTTTAATTTTAAAATTTTCTTTCTAACCCATCTTTTACCTCATCACATAATTCTCAAAACCTTTTTATAATTTTCTACTTTCTAAGGAATAGTCCAAACTTTGTATCAGTGTTTACATTCTGCATACCTGGACCTTACTCTGAAACTCTTTTTCTTATGATACTCTACCAAAACAGGTTTTAAATATTTTATTGAAAATGTTGGTACCTTTACCCCCACAGTTTTGTTCCTACTTTTGGGTAGTCCAGTGCTTTATCTTTTGAGTTTGTAGAGCATTTCAAGATACAGCTCAAATATTAAATGTCCTTTAGGCTTTTTTTGTTTCAAATTTTTTAATTGGTACATTTTATTGGTACATTATATATACACATTACAATTACACTCCACATTGAGTATTTATACCAGTATATGACACAACTTAATTCTCATTTTTCCCCTTCCCCTACCCACCCTGCTACCCCCCATATACACACATTTTGGTTCCTTTTTTTGCCATCAGTTTTTTCTTTCCTCTTTACCCCTAAACCCCATTTCCCTTTGAATATTTACTATTTCACAATATTGATCATGCATTCTAGAACACATTTACAACTTTAGTTTCTCATACCAGAGAAAGATACGATATTTATATATCTGTGACCTATTTATTTCACTTATGAGTATGTCCTCAAGTTATGTCCATTTGAGTATAAATGATTTAATCTCATCATTCTTTATGGCAGAGTAACACTCCATTTTATAAAAATAAAAACCACATTTTCTTTATCCAGTCTAGAGTTGATGAGCATTTGGGTTATTTCCAAGATTTAGCTATCACAAACTTCTATAAACATGGGTGCACATATGTCACTGTGATATAAATCTTGTAATTCTTTTGTGTATATCCTCAGGAGAGGAACAGCAGGGTCAAATGGACTTTATGAACAAAACCTTTATAGCTTGAGAACTAGCAGAAGAAATCAACAAATGGGATCTTATCTTAGGAGTTTCTGCACAGCAAAAGAAACCACTGGCAGAGCAAAAAGGGCCATCAACAATATAGGAAAAAGCTTTACCAGTAGTTCCTCAGACAAAGGGCTACTATCTAGAATATATAAAGAACTTAAAAAAATCAGTCCCCCCAAATTTAAAGATCCAACTCAAAAATGGGCATCCGAAATGAACAGACACTTCTCAGAGGAAGAAGTAAAAGCAGCCAAGAAGCACATGAAGAAACGTTCAATGTCACTGGCCATTTGAGAGAGGCAGATGAAAACAACACTGAGATTTCATCTCATTCCACAAAGAATGGCTGCTATCTTGAAATTAGCCAGCAACAAATGCTGGCAAAGTTGTGGAGAAAAAGGAGCCCTTTTACTATTGGTGGGAATGTAGACTGCTACAACCATTGTGGAGATCAGTGTGGAGATTCCTCAAACGAGGATTAGAGGTTCCATTTGCTCCTGCCATTCCCCTGCTGGGGATATACACAAATGTTTCACATTTTTAAATTAGTGCATATTGGTTATGCATGTAACATACTTTGATTATTTTCACTTACACCACTTCCCATCACTCCCTTATTCTATGAAGCATTTTAAGACTCCTTTCTCTCCTATGCTGGGAGTGGTTTTCTTAGTGTTTATAAAAATGTCTTGGAAAATGGAACATACTCAACATATGTTTGAAAATTTCTATCTTTAAGTTTTGAATAAAAATTATAATATGGAGGATCTTAAGTAGGAAATGTTCTAGCAGAGTATTGACTCTTTTGTTCTTTACAGCAAACATTTCTGTTAGATTAACTTTGGTTTACATCAATCAGCCAACTTGTAGCACTTTCAATGATATACAGCTTGATGTGGCATATATACTATGGATTTGCTGCCACTGGTCTACATATTTTACTTGTGAAAATGGCAAGTTAAATATATAACTTAATATTTACTCATACTGAGTACTTTGATTTTACTCAAATTAGTTACTTCCTTTTTGTTTGTTTGTTAGTTTTTTTGAGACAGGGCCTCACTTTGTAGTTCATGCTAGCCCTGAACTATCTAGCTCAGGCTAGCCTCAAACCTGGAGTAATCCTTTTATCTCTGTCTCCAAAGTGCTAGGATTATAGGTAAGAGCCACTGCACCCAGAAAATGGTTATTTCCTTTGTTGTTTGGGTGCTACTAAGTTTTCTTTGTAACTGGAAACAAACTCAGTTTATACTTTTCTTCAAAGAGATTGCTTTGGTATACTTCAGTAAAGACTGGCTATTTTATGATATTTGCTGTTCTAAGATTTCTTTTGAAGGCAGCATTAGTTAAAGTCATTTGGAATGTTTGAGAGATTTGTTTCTAATATCTGGTGGTCCCCCTCTAGTTTCTTAATACGTTACATGTGAGAACTTGCCAACTCTTTAGATAACTGCTTTCACTGTAGGTGTTAAACTTTGACTGAATTTGATGAGAAAATCTATGAAAATAAAATTACAGTATTTCATTCAGTCATATAGAGAATACTTGAAAATAAGGCTAAGATTAGCTCTGGGTTAGTTTTAGGTAAATATTTTTAAATAGGTAGGGATTTTGCTCTATGTAATATAATTTTTAATTATACTATACAATGATGTCCTTATCTTTAGAAAAAAGCAGAGGAAGCACATAAAATTTTTGAAGGTCTTGGCCCAAAAGTTGAACTGGTAAGTAATAAATTTCTCTTTTTCATTTCCAATGCTTTTTCTGTAGTAACCTTTTTTGCAATAGAGTGGGATATCATTTAGGAGAGGGATATATAAGATGGACAGATAGTTTTAAATAATGGTAATGAATCTCATTACCTTTGCAAAAGCATCATCCTGAGCATGTTTTTACCTAAGCAGCCATTTATTACTCAAGGTCGGAGGGGGAAGAACTAAGAACATAGAAAACTCAGCCAGCTGTGGTGGCATGTGCATATAATCTTAGTGCTCAAGGAAGCTAATGCAGAGGTATCAGAGGTTGGAGGCCAGCCTGAGCAATTTAGCAACTTAACAAGACCCTGTTTCAAAAAAACAAAAACAAAAAACGGGATATAGATCAGTGAAGAAACCATGGGTTCAATCTCCAGCACCATAGAAAGAAAAAAGAAAAGAAATTGAAAAAAAAAATTTTTTTTTTTGAGACAGGATCTCGCTTTGTAGTTCAGGCTGGTTCTGAGCTCACTATGTAGCCTAGGCAAGCTTCGAACTCAGCAATCCTCCTGTCTCTGCCTCCCGAGTGCTGGGATTACAGGTGTGAGCCACCATGCTTGGCAGAAATAGAAATTTTTGACTCATAATCTTAGTACAATGGCAGAGTTTAACTTTCCATTGTTTTTGAAATTAAAAATCTATAAATAGATATATCTATTATAGAATGCAGTGTGTTCATAAGCTTTTGTAAAAAATAAGAATGATGTTTTTAGGAGATGAAGTTATCTGGAAAACTAGAGCTCAGGAGGTTTTGAAGGGCTTGCTAACAGTATAGACTCCAGGCTTACTTGAAAATAGTTGTCTTTTCCTGGACATATGTACATTTTATACATAAGTATTTGATTTATTTTATAGCCACTCTATAACCAGCCATCAGATACCAAGGTGTACCATGAGAACATCAAGACGTAAGTGTTTATCATCTTTGGAGTTCTTCAGTTAAAAACCATATATTCTATAAACAGAACATTTTTATCTTATCTGCTGACATTATAACATAGTATAAGTGTGTTTTAGATTTGTTTAATTTGCTGTTTTACTATATGTTATCTTCCACTGGCTTCTTGGGGGTTGGGGTAACAGCTTTGAGTTTCCGAGGCAAAAAAAAAAAAGAAATGAATTATTGCATAAAACTAGCTGGTTTTATAATCTGCTAGTAAAAGGTGAATACTTAAGATTGAAATGGCTTACCTTGAGGCTTGAATTTTTTGCCTCCTGTTTTGTCTTTTTTTCAGTGGAGTACCTGCAAGGCGCATGATGAAGTAAGATAATGAAGCTTTTTCATTTAAGACTAGTGATGACACCGTCCCCTACCAAGCCACATCTGCCATTGCAAAGTAGAAGTGCCACGGATCATTTTGTCATTATTCAAAATCCTATTCTAGGGAAATCCCTTCCATGACTCTTGCTAATGACGGTATTTGTAGATCCTTCTGCCATTTAATGTCCTGGTGCCTTGGAAGCGCTCGGTCACCTCATGTGGGTGAGGAGGCTGCTCCAGAATTTAGTTTGCTTAGCCTTGCTCACCCTAGTACCAGGCTTTTATGGAAATGGATCTTGGAATAAGAAAATAAGTGAAAAGTATCTATCTTGATCTGATTGAAGTAAGAGAGGAAGCTAGATAGATATCCTTTTTAATTATTGTACTTTAAGAGCATTTTAGGTGACTTTGTGACAAAAATGTGATTTTTTAACGTTATATGTTTTGTTAAATTAATCAGAACATTATGAGTACAGTTACTAATGAACACATTGCTACTTATACATATTTTTTTTTAAAGTTTCTGAGTGTGAACAATAGTTGACTACTTTGCAGAATTGGTGGCAAATATAATTTGCATGGTAGTATGCATGAAAACCATTAAATTTTAATAATTTTAACTTCTGTTAAGTAAATCGTTCATAGTAAAAGTCATATAATTAAGAATTTTCTATGAGTTGATGCTGTGGTCTAGACAACCCTTAGAAGGTTAGGTAAAACTCATATAAAATATATCTCTGTTTTGGAAATGTTTAGCTATTATAACATTTTTTTAAATGGAGAATAGCAGATAAACTCTAGTTGGCTACTTTGAATAACTTTTCCTGCAAAGCTTCAGTTTATGTTTGTGTTTTGTCTTCTCTTCAGTGTAAATAGAGAGCAGCTCTATCTTTAATTTCATATTGTTCTCGTTACCTACTTATTGCTTATCACAGTGCCCTGAGATGGTTTTCTGACTGGCTGACTTCATTTAAATTCTCAGGAAGCACTTAAAATTGTATTTATTGATTGTCTTTGCTTTTGAGTAGTGCCTAATTACAATTAGAGCAAACAGTATATGGTAATATGCCCACTGAATGCTGCCGTTTGAAATACTTACTCAGCTGCATGCATCCATATAAATCGTTCAGTAGCTGTTCTTTCATCATCATTGAGCTGTATGAAATAGCAAATGTACCTTTTAATAATTCTTTTCATCTCTTGGCTACTTTTTCATATAGCCAGCTCCTGATTGCCCATGCTTATTTGAGTGGAGCCAGTGTCACTGTTAGTCCCGAGTGGCAGATAATCCAAAAAATTACTTCTACTTGCCTTGGCTTTGTATTAATATTTGAATAATCTGCTTGAAATCCTTTCTGGAAGTAGGTGGGGTATAAATATTTATATTTGAACCTGCATGTCATTGTTTTTGAAGATCACATTGCTTCCAATTTAAAAAATTAAACTGTTACATTAACATATAGGAGAAATCTTCCTGTCTTGTTACATTGCACTCCATTACTTCTTAGAGTGGATTGTGCCATTCCTGTGATAGAAGAAAATCTTCTATATATAGCAGAAGTCGCCTTTCTCTAAATATGTTCATGTATGGTCTCACAGGAAGGAGGCCAGCTTCTAACCTTATGTAGGGAGGTGCTTAGAAAAGCTTTTCTTTCTTTTCTACCTCCCTTCCTCTAAGAATTTGCAAGAGTCTGGTAAGAGTCACCAGACTTCTTACCAAAAATCAGTGTCTGTAGTTATAATTTGAAAATAATATATACCATACACCTGAATGTATTAATTAAAAATTAACTGTCATGTCATCTTGTAGAATGGGAGGAATTTTAGGCAGCTCTAACTACTGTAAAAATTATAAAGTCTTACTTTGCAGGGTGAAAAAAATTATTATTAATTTCATTACATCATAAACTTTTAAGTGGTCTTTGCCTGTTTTCCAGTGTCTGGGGAAAAAAAGTGAATGAATCATTAAATTGTGCTTTTTCTTAATGTCATGCAACCATATTTTTCTCTTCTAGAAACCAGGTGATGAGGAAAAAACTCATTTTATTTTTTAAAAGAAGAAATCATGCAAGAAAACAAAGGGTGAGGTCCTATCCTTGTTAACTGAAATTTGTATAGCTTTCCCATTCATGCTCATTTAGGCATTCACTTACTCATTAATGAGACTGGTTCTTGATTATATTGAAAATAAATTCTGATTTAGAAGGTAATTGTACATGTGTCTTAATTACAAATCTAATTCGAATATCTTAATACTATATTTAATATAATCAAATTAATCTCATTGGTCATCTATGTATAACATTTTCATGTAATAAAAATAAAGGAAATGGTGAGTAGTTTAAAAACACAGTAAAGACAGAATGATTTGCATTTGGTTTCTTAAGCTTCAGACAAATGTGGGTAAGTGTTAGTCCTTCCAACCAGACATTGCTGTTTCTTGTGAGAAATTGGGTCAGCTACTGTTTGGTCTTTTCAAATTAAAATAGTTTTTTATATTTAATTATACTGCTTGCTGGCCAAAAGTTTTGTGTTTACAATCATAAAAGTTGAGTTTCAGAAAATATAATGTCAGTATTCCTACTTTCATAATATGGTCATACTAATTTTTTTTTTCTTTTTGAAACAGGATCTCGCTTTTGTAGTTCAGGCTGGCCCTGAGTTCACTATTGTAGCCCAGGCAAGCCTCGAACTCAGCAATCCTCCTGCCTCTGCCTCCCAAGTGCTGGGATTATAGGCGTGAGCTACCGTACCCAGCATTGTGGTATGTGGTACTGATTGCTGGTGGGTGTGGGTCACCATGCCCGGTATTGTTGTATGTGGTTACCAGGATCAAAACAGGGACCTTGTGCTTGCTCAGCAGGTGATGGAACCACTGAGCTAAATCTCTGGCCTGGTCATACTAATTTTACAAATTAAACTATTGATAAATTTAGGTGTCTAATAAGTAAAACTTTAAAAAGTTCATATCAGAAATTAACTGTGTACCTTACATTTAATGACCTGACAGTTTAGTAAGTAGTAGAGCTTAAGAGACAGTAACTTTTTTTTTTTTTTTGCTTGTTTGAGACAGGGTCTCACTTTGTAGTTCAGGCTGGCCCTGAGCTCACTATGTAGCCCAGGTAAGCCTGGAACTCAGCAATCCTCCGAGACAGTAACTTTTATTCATGTGACATTTGCTGGTTTACTCCTTTAGGTATGACTATTTTAAATTACTAGTTCTGAACTTTTGTATTGCTGAGAACACATAAATAAGTAGGAAATTGGCTCATAAACTCCCCCCACCCAGTCATTTTATTTTAATTGTGAAACTTGCTAAATTAGCTCTTTGGTGATGCCAACACAGGAACAAAGACTTTTCACATTTTAGTGAGTCATTACAAAGTTTATGTTCACTGAGTTGCTTAATAATATTTACGGGCTGTGTACTCTGGCCCATGCATCACTCTGCAAAGGTCAGTGAGATAGCCATGTAGCATAGATCTTAAGAGAGACATGTTAGCATACAAGGTCACTATAGTGATCATACTGTGGTCATGCACATAACAGGTAACCATGACAGCATGTTGCAACAGGGACTTTAATGCAGGTGTGAATCAAAAAGAAATGATAGAAAGGAAAACTAATTCTCTGCCAACTTGTATAAGCAGAGAGAACACATTAAATGAGATAAGAATATGGCAAGCTCAGAGCTGGCTGGTGCTTGGACTAAGCTGGAGGTAGTATAAGAAATGGGTCTGCTAAGGGAAGCCAGGGTTGTGTCCTACACTGCCTTGGAGGTCAACTGGTAGACTTTGAGTCAGATAGTAATGGTACCTTTTAAGTTGTTAAATCTAAGAGGTATAATGCTCAGGTTTGTATTTTAAGAATTTATATCTAGACACATTAAGAATGGAGGGGAGAATCAAGGATTTAGCTCAGTCATTCCAGCATCTGCCTGGTAAGCACAAGGTCCTGCGTTTGAGCCCGGTACCACATACCACAATGCCAGAGGTGGTGGCTCATGCCTGTAATCCCAACACTCCGGAGGCAGAGGCCAGGAGGGTCACCGCAAGTTCAAGTCTAGCCTGGGCTATATATAGTGAGTTCAGGGCCAACCTGAACTACAAGGTGAGACCCTGTCTCAAAACAACAACAACAAAAAGAATACAGGATAGACCCTTAAGAAGCTTCTGTTGTTTTAACTTGAGTGAATGATGATGTCAGCCTGGGTTAAGGAGGTAGTAGAAGAGATGGAAAAAGGTAAACAATAGAAAAGGCATATAGGAGTTGAAATAAGTATTAGAAAGGTGTGTTGTGTGAGTGTGAGTGCCGTTTTCTTAAGGTGACCCAGTATGTTTTCCTGAGTTCCTCCTTGCTTTTCTCTTTCCATTATTGTCAGATGTGTGCCAACTTTGTATCCATAATGGAAGGTTCTTTTTTCTGTTTAGAAAATGGAATCATAATTTGCTTCTTTATATGCACTAATTCTTGATTTCATGTATTTCACTGAATTTCTTTTTATGATAAAGAACAGTAAAGTTTTGCCTTTTTAACCTTGTTAAAAATGGTTAATATAGCATATACTTCCAGTAGCAAAAAACTGCGACAACCAGAACTTCCAACAATAGTATATGTGCTGCGGAAGCAGGCACAACCTCCAGCAGTAAAACAACAATTAAATGTGCGTATTTTCTCTAGTAGATTGGAAGGGTAACAACTAAGTGCTTTTTGGTTGTCCATGGGTGATTGAACAGATTATGAACTTTCTATTCCCTCTCCCCTTTGGACAATGAAGATATGTTTTCCGGAAAATAAGAGTAGTCATCTAGTTGTAATGAATCATCAGTTTGTTAGTTTTGTTCCAAATGTTTACTAACAATTCAGGCAAAAAATGCCCTTTATGTTGGTTTTAGTTGGGAAATAGCTTCCCTTCTCTCTGTTTCATTCACGACAGAGCCATAAATATAAATGGCCTTCCAATTTAACCTTAAGAAGTAAAATTTATTTTAAAGTATTAGGTTTTTCAGAATCACAGAGTTTATTAATTTGCTGCGGGTATTTAATAGGAACAAAAAATCTGCCAACGGTATGATCAGCTCATGGAGGCATGGGAGAAAAAAGTAGACAGAATAGAAAATAATCCCCGGAGGAAAGCTAAAGAAAGCAAAACAAGGGAGTACTATGAAAAGCAGTTTCCAGAAATTCGAAAGCAGAGAGAACAACAAGAAAGATTTCAGCGGTAAGTAGTTTGATGTTTAATAGTTGTGATTTTTGTTGTTATTTTGTTTTGTTTTGAGATAGGGTGTCATTTTGTAGTTCAGGCTGGCCCTGAGCTTACTATGTAGCCCAGGCAAGCCTCGTACTCAGCAGTCCTCCTGCCTCTGCCTCCTGAGTTCTGGGATGACAGCAGTGAGCCACCATGCCTGGCACTGTGGTATGTGGTCCTGATTGCTGGTAGATGTGAGTCACCATGCCTGGTATTGTTATTTGTGGTTACCAGGATCAAACCAGGGACCTTGCACTTGATAGGCAGGCGCCAGAACCACTGAGCAAAATCTCTGGCCCGTGTGATTTTTTTTTTTTTCTTTTTGAAATCCCACTTTTGCTGTTGCACAATATTACTTCTTGAGTCTGATCAAAAAGTTCGTAAATAACTTTTATATTGAGTATGGAGTTTCATTACTAACGAGTGAAGATTATGGCTTTATAAGTTTAATATTTATTATGTGTAATCATTGAGTTGAATCTAAGTATGATTGAATATTTTGAAATTCTTCAGTTCTTGAAAAAAATAATTCCTTGGGAAATGCCTAGACAGGACTGTCCCTTAGTAATTTGCAACATGATCAAAACACTAAATTGATTGCCAATTAATCATTTTTTTGGTTTTGGTAGGTGTAGTAGTTTCTGATGTTTTTACTTCATTTTTTTTTTTTTTTTTGAGACAGGGTCTCGCTTTGTAGTTCAGGCTGGCCCTGAGCTCACTATGTAGTCCAGGCAAGCCTTGAACTCAGCAGTCCTCCTGTCTCTGCCTCCCGAGTGCTGGGATTACAGGCGTGAGCCACCATGCCTGGTTGGTGTTTTTACTTTTAGAGGACAAGAGTTTTGCAGATGTCTTAAAAGTTTTCTTTTTGTTTCATAGAGGAGTTATATAAGCCCCTTTATTTACAGTTAAGATTTTGTGAGATATAATGTATGTATTTTCCTCTTGCTTTAAAAATGTTTTATTTATTTTCCTAAGCCTGGTTCTCAATTATCAAGAACACTGACAACAGACTTCTAATTAAAATGGATGTGGCATCAATAACTCATTTTCTACAACTAGTTCTACCATTTGATTTGGACATGTAACCTTTAGTTCTCAGTTTTAGCATTTAAATTATTACAAATTTGATTAGGATGATTCAAGCATATTACTTAAAAGTATGCATTGGACCCTTGCCTTAAGAACTCAATTCACCTGGGCTTGTTGGTGTCTGCCTGTAATCCCAGCACTTGAGAGGCAGAGGCAAGAGGACTGCCATGAGTTCAAGGCCTACCTGAGCTACATAATGAAAACCTGTCTCAATAAACAAACAGACAAAAAGAACTCAGTTCATTAGCAAGTGCTGATTGTAAGTCAGGTTGGTCATTTGAAGGCTCAGGCTCCTCTACATAGCTTTCAAAGTCTCTCTCCTATATACAAGTAGATATCAGGGTTCTTAGACACTGACCTAGGGTTTCTCAGTTAACCACATACAGGAAAGGATGTTGTAATGTTTCTTCCAGAACTCTTTAAGGGTTAAACTGAGTCTATCTGAAACCCAATTGGCCAGCATTGAGGTTGTAACTCAAGACTTTGCAAGTTAAAACTAAAATTCCAGTCATAAAACAAGTTATGTCAGGCCTGTCATAACTTGAGGGTCCACTGGATAGTATTTTAGGTTTCTAACTTTCAGTTGGTTAAAAATACTGTTCAAAAAAGTAATCTCTAGTAGTTTAATTCATGTAGCTTCTTTATAAAAGACCTTTAAATATAGCTACAATTTCTCCTTCATATTTAGAGTTGGCCAGAGGGGAGCTGGTCTTTCAGCCACTATTGCTAGGAGTGAGCACGAGATTTCTGAAATTATTGATGGTCTCTCTGAACAGGAGGTAAGAAAATAATTTAATTCAAGTTAATTAATAAGTTATTATTAAAGCACTTGGTTGTCCTAATCCAGGATTTACTTGTATGTAAATAAGGGAATTTTAAGTACTGGGTTTTGGATTATTCTAAGTATTATAACAAAATCATTGAAGCTTTTTAAACAGGGAAGTTAGATGATGATACTGGTTTTCACAAAGGTGGCTTTGGCAGCAGGGAAAACTACAGAGAGATGAGAAAGCTTTTAAGATAGAAAGTAAGGATCTAGGGTCAGCATAATAATACATGCTCACAGTTCCAGGACTCTGAGAGTCTGAGCCACGAGAATTGCAAAAAATACAAGGTGACACAGCACAGTGCAGAGGTGCTGGGTTCAATCCTTGGTAACTCTCACCCCACCCACATAGATCTTGCTGGTTTCCAGCCAGGTTCCAGCACTGAGCTGGTACTGCTAGTTTCTAAAGTTGTGAAGCAAATTCACAGTTGGAAGTATATTGTCTGAAGTTTGTTTTCCAGCAAGGGGAGCTGGGAGAGCGTTGAATTACAGAGTTAGATAACAGTCAAATAGTTCCAGGCATAGGTGGTAACATAAAATGAAAAAGCAGATGGGTGAGCATATGGTTACTAAAACTAAATCCAAAGAGGATTATGAATAAGAATGACATTTCACTATTTTTATTTATTTATTTTTATTTTAATTTAAAAAAAAGTTTTTTGAGACAGAGCCTTGCTTTGTACTTCAGGCTGGCCCTGAGCTTACTATGTACCCCAGGCAAGCCTCAAACTCACAGGAATCCTCCTGTCTCTGTCTTTCAAGTGCTGGGATTATAGACATGAGCCACTATTCCCGGCCTGGTGGTATATGGTACTGATTGCTGAGGGGCATGAGTCACCACACTTGAATTGTGGTATGTGGTAACTCAGGATCAAACCTGGGACCTTGCGCTTGCAAAGCAGATGCCAAAACCACTGAGCTAAATCCCTGGGCCGCCATTTCACTCATTTTTAGTGAGAAAATGTACTTTTTTATGGTGAGTAGATTTTACTTGTTTTTCAGGCATTTCTCTGCCTATGTCAAAAACATACTTAATAAAATTATGAAACAATAGATTATTAGAGACCACAGTATACATTTGAAGAATATAGCATCTGGTTCCAACAGCAACATTCCCACCTTTATGAAGGAGCTTCCTTTTTACTTTATGACAACAGAATTAGTCAATATCTAGTTAGTTTTACTTAACATTTATTTGTACTATATAATTTATGAACAGTAATTGTATATGATCACTTTGAGTACCATCTTTATGAGTATAATTATTATACATTTGGAGTTATCTTTGAATTTCCTGTTTCTAATAGTAGTATATTAATGAAGAGTAACAAAGTTTGGTTACTAATGTTAGTCTTCTGTAACCAGATTCAAGTCATATGTTAAGGCTGGTCCAAAAACTATCTATTTATTGAGCTAAGATCTTTTTTTTTTTTTTTTTTTTGAGACAGGGTCTCGCTTTGTGGTTCAGGCTGGCCCTGAGCTCACTATGTAGCCCAGGCAAGCCTCGAACTCAGCAATCCTCCTGCCTCTGCCTCCCAAGTGCTGGGATTACAGGTGTGAGCCACCACGCCTGGCACTGTGGTATGTGGTATTGATGGCTGGTGGGTGTGAGTCTCCACGCCCAGCATTGTATGTGGTTACCGGGATCGAACTCAGGACCTTGCGCTTGCAGGGCAGGTGCTGGAACCACTGAGCTAAATCTCTGGCCCCCATTTTGTTTTTATGATGTGGCTTTTCTTAACCTTTTTAAAATTCTCAGTCTTGTTTGTTTGTTGTGGTTATTCCCTTCAGTAAAACTCAAAGATAATTACTATAGACAAATTTCAAAATAAACACTGACTATAAAAATGTAAATATTAGCTTCTAAGGGTGGAAATATTTTGAGGACTTAAATATGTACCTAATACTTCATTTGCAAAACTAAGGTAGCTTTATTCTAAAATGTTGAATGATTTAGAAATAATAAATAAAGTAAGATTTCTGTATGAATACTCTAAAGTAAAAGGTAAGCTGGACCACACCTGTCAAGAGGATCATGAGTTCAGTGTTAGACTGAGCAATTTAAGGAGACTTGTCTCAAAATAAATAGGGCTGAGGGTGTAGCTTGGTGGTGGAGTGCTTGCCTAGTATATTCAAAAGCTTGGGTTTAATCCCTATTACCACCAAAATACCCTAAACCAAAAAAAAAAAAACAGCCCTTAAAAGCACTGTCACAAATCCCTGCATTCCTATACTTTTACTACTACTTAGTTTGGCCAATATTTTTTTCTCTTTCTGTGGCTATTCCTTTAGGTTGTAGGATTAATTATATGTTTACTTTTTGAAAAAGTAAATTTTAGGAATGTAGCTGCTACTTAAAATGCTTGTGATAAGTCTTTCATGTGTTATTACCACATTTGAACTCTGCAAATTTGTTGAAATCGTGGGTGTTGTCAGTAAAAAAAGAAGGCTATAGGTTAAAAAGAAGTTATAGGTTAAATAATTTATCCAAGGACCCAAACCAATAAGTAGTGGAACCAGGTATCTAACCCAGGCGGTCTGAGGCAGGGATTCTGTGTTCTTTCTCATGCCTCCATTCAGTCAGATGCATTCTTCTAATAGGTATAAACAATCTCCCTCTTAGGTACCAGACTTTGTTCCAGGAATTGAGAATAAATATAGCCGCAAATTAAACCATCAAGTTAACTAGTCTCATGAAGTTAAATTCCTACCAAGGAAGATAAAGATTTCTAATCAGTTTGCACCTGTGTGTTCCAATTTGTTTATTTTGGTTTTTTGAGACAGGGTTTCACTGTGTAGTTCAGGTTAGCCTACTTATTGTGTGGCCTGGGTTGGTGGCACTGTTCCTCTTTCAGTCTTCTGAGTGCTGGGAGGCCTTGCTTTTAGTCTGTGTTTTAGAAACATACTTTATGTGAGTTTTCCTCTAGGACAAGAAAGTAGCCAATTTGTAGTTTGTCATTTATTATAATTTATGGTAGGTATTTGATGTGGAACACTATTTTGCCTTCATGATCAAATAATTCTAGTCACATTATCCCTGGAGGAAGTGGAATAAAAACTATAAACTATGAGTTCTATGAACTACCTTAGGTCTGAGATTGTTGTTGTACCAATCAAAGTAGACTTTTTCAAGATGGTTTTTCCTTCCTTTTTACTTTTGATATCTATCATCCTTTTCTAAGGAGAAAATCCAGAGTGGTCCTTTGATACGAATAACCTTTTAGGGACAGTTTTGCTCCTTCATTTCTATGCAGTGTTATTTAATGCCCAGGTCTCAGCCTTTTATGGAGCTTCTTTACAAGTCATTTAGTAGTAGTCTGCAGTACCACAGTTTTACTTCTGTCTGGGCTGTGTGAGATACATTTGTTTTGGATCACATGTACATTGTCTCAGAAATTATATCTCAAAGTATAATATGTAATGTTTATAATATTGTATATATCAAGGCAAGTGGAGTTTTCATTTCTCTTGTCAGTTTTCTTGGGGGCTTTAAAACATAACCATTCATACTGTATTGCTTTTAAAATTGCATCTTGCCAGGCATCGTGGCTCATGCCTGTAATCCCAGCACTCAGGAGGCAAAAGTAGGAGGATTGCTGTGAGTTCAAGCCTTGTTGGGGCTATGTAGTGAGCTCAGGGCCAGCCTGAACTACAAAGTGAGACCCTGTTCTCGCCCCCCCTGAAAAAAATTGCTTCTAAAATGTGTGATTGAAAGGACATCTATGTTGAAATTTGTAGCCATTTGTAGGGACTAAATCTGTGTTAAATTTCTTTGCTTATTTTTCCACACATTCTGATAGGAAACATCTACAAGCATTCCAAATTGTTTTTTCACTTGAAGTTACTTTAACCTTATGTGTCTGATTTCAATACCAATACCTCTGAAACTGACTGAAAGTACCCCATAAAATTAGAGATTTTGGGGCTGGGTAGGATAGATCATTGATAGAATATTTGCCCCGCATACATAAGGGCCTCAGTTTAATCCTTAGTACCATCACAAAAAAGAAAAAAAGTAGACTTTGTATGGACATAACTCATGGCAGTAATAAACTCCTTGTGGAAAACTTTTAGGAGAAAACTTTGTATTTGGGCCAATATTTGTAATTTTTATATGCTTTTTAAAAATGAAAGATTATAAACATCCTAAGTTAAACTTAGGAAAAAATGAGTTGTATGCAGCTAGGTGTGGGGGAGTATACCTGTAATCTCAAACTCTGGAGGCTGAGGGAGGAGTTCAGGCCCAGTCTGAACTACAGAGCTGTCTCAGGAAAAAAAAAAAAAATTTATGGGCCAGAGATTTAGCTCAGAGGTTCTGGCACCTGCCTAGCAAGTGCTAGGCCCCTGGTTTTTTCATGGTAACCACATAGAACAATACCAGGCATGGTAACTCACACCCAACAGCAATCAGCACCACACACCACAATGCTGGGCATGGTGGCTCATGCTGGTATTCCAGCACTGAGGAAGCAGAGGCAGGAGGATTGCTGAGTTGGAGGCTTGCCTGAGCTACATAGTGAGCTCAGGGCCAGCCTGAACTACAAAGTGAGACCCTGTTTCAAAAAAAATGAGAATACTAGGAATTGTACTCAGAACCTTGCACTTGCCAAGCAGGTATAGCATTACTGAGCTAGGTCTCTAGCTGTTTCATACATTTTTGAAACAGGATTTTGCTGGGTATTTTAGGCTGATTCTGAACTCATTATGTAGCCTAGGCTGGCCTCAAATTCTTGCCAGTCTTTCTGCCTCAGACTCCTAAGTGCCAGGATTATAGATGTGTGCCACCAAATCCAGCACTGGTTTAAGTAATTTAAGATCAATGATTTAAAAGATTTTGATACCTGTTTGCTATTTGTTGTTGTTGTTTTTCTCTAAAATGATGCCAAGACTTGTTTTCTGAAAAGTTGCTGACACTAGTTTTAAATGATACTATATGATAGTAAATCCTCATAAAGTCATTACATGAATGAATTTGATGTCATTTTATATCCTTTTGTATCTTCTAGGTCTGAAATTTCTTCTAAGTACCACATTCATTTAAGTACGGAACTTTTACCAAAGTATAGTTGTAAGACAAATATGTAATCTCTATCTGTAATTAATTTAGTGAATATTAAGTATATGAGTAATTACTATATGTTAGGTGCTATGACATGTTACTATGTTAGGGGCTAGAGTCATTAAATTGTGTTTTTAAATGTTTTTTAAAAGAGTTATTCTATGTCCTTTAAAATTTGTAGTTTAAATTGTACTGTGAGTAAATTGCTTTTTTTTCTTTCAGAATAATGAGAAACAAATGCGGCAGCTCTCTGTCATCCCACCTATGATGTTTGATGCAGAACAAAGACGAGTCAAGTTCATTAACATGAATGGGCTTATGGAGGACCCTATGAAGGTTTATAAAGATAGGCAGTTCATGAATGTTTGGACTGACCACGAGAAGGAGATCTTTAAGGACAAGTAATTTAAATTACTTGTTTTATTTAACTTTTAAATTATTCTCTAGTAGGAGATTATATAAATTCATAAAAGTATGTGGCATTTACTTAAAGATTGAACTGTTTCCTCAAAAACTTGGTCACATTTTGACATTGGAATGGATATGATAAGAAGTAGAGAATACTGTTCTTCCTATTAAGTTTGTGGATGGGAAAATACATGATCAATAAGTACTGGGGAAAGAGAGTCATTTTAAGATAATTTTCTAAATTTGGAAGCTGTGCAGATCACTTTGGGGAATTTTTTTGTTTTTGTTTTTCAGACAGCACTGGGGATTAAACCCAGGGCCTTTGCACTGAGCTATATCCCAAACTCTTCCTTTTTTCATTGTGAGACATGGTCTTGGGTTGCCCATTTCAGGCTCAAACCTGTGGCCATCATGTTTTAGCCTTCATGCTATGTTGGGGTTATAGGTTTGCACACCAAACCTGGCTTTAGGAGCTTTTTTAAATTACAGATTTCTCTGCCTTATCATAGACTAGTCTAACCAAGGCCTAGTAGATGGTTCTCAGTATTTTGCCCTTTAAAAGTCTCTAATGATTCTGCAGTTGTCTTTCAGATTTATAGAGAGGAATCACTGGAAATTAGTCTACATAATATTTCTTGTTCTGAGGTTTTCTTAAGTTATTAAAATATTTGTGCATGTGTACATTCTTATTTTTGTTTTACTCAGGTTTATCCAACATCCTAAAAACTTTGGACTAATTGCATCGTACTTGGAAAGAAAGGTAGGAAATGGTTTGCATTGAAAATATTTGTAGATTATTCATGATATTACTATTTTGGAATTTTTGTGGTTTTAACAAGCAGCAATAGTTAAGTAGAACCAATTTTGCAAAAGGTTTGGTACAGAAAACGTTGTATAATTATTATAATTATATAAATTATATATGAAGTGATAATTAAAATTAGAAATCCTTATTGCAGTTAATTTTCATAGTTAATGATAAATGACCTCATGTTATATTTTCCTAGAATTACATATTTTACAGTGCTTTTTAAAAGTAATTAAGTTTCTAATTAAAATATAGTACTGATTTTCTCAGAGTTTTTTTCACAGTGAATTGACTAGTGTTCTTTTTTAAAAAATTCTTTTTTTTTTCATTTTCAAGACCTTGTTTCACTGTGTATTTCATGTGAGGTTTGAACCCTTGAGGTAGCCCACGTTGGTCTGGAACTCCAGGTGGTCCTTCTGCCTCAGCCTCCTGAGAGCTGGGATTTCAGGCATGTGCTGCCACACCTGGCTGGTTTTAATGATATTGAACAAAATATTCAAAGGACATTTTGAATATTTACATACAGGAGACAAAAAACAGAATTTCCTTACAATTAATAATGAAACATTTGAATGGTTCTGAACTGTCTGTATAGTAACTATGTTTCTTAGAGCTTACATGCCTTAAAATTCTAACCATCTATCCTCCTTATTACACTTTGAGAATAACAGAAATTTACCTTGAAAGTATTTTATTTAAATTTTTAAAAATGTTATTGAATTATCAAAAATGAACTTATTCTTCACAGAGTGTTCCTGATTGTGTTTTATATTACTATTTAACCAAGAAAAATGAGAATTATAAAGCCCTAGTAAGAAGGAATTATGGAAAACGCAGAGGCAGAAACCAGGTATGTTTCATTACTGTATAATGATGTTTTAAGGTTAATAGGAATAGTAAAACAAAATGTTATAATAGGAGCTTTGAACTTAATGTATATTTTTAGAGATTACTGTTTATTCGGATGTTATATATTATTTTAAAATCTTATTTTTTGTATATTTCATTTGCTAGTGTGATAAAATTAATTAGAAAAATTTTGTTTTCCTCCGGGCGTAGTGGCTCACGCCTGTAATCCCAGCACTTGGGAGGTAGAGACAGGAGGATTGCTGAGTTCGAGGCTTGCCTAGGCTACATAGTGAGCTCAGAGCCAGCCTGAACTACAAAGCGAGACCCTGTCTCAAAAAAAAAAAAATTAAAAAAAAAAATTTTTGTTTTCCTACTAGCTGAATCTGTGTTTCACCATCAGTAATAAACATGTTATTAAATATGAAACTCATTGTACCTTATCTAATATAACATCTTTAACCATTCATTTTGTCTGAGCAGGGTACAGTAGGGTGAGGGAGAGAAAGCTAAATTTGGTAACCAGAGTAGATGATTGTTCACTGGAGTGCTTGGAACTTGATCTTGTTTCATATTAACTTCATTTTGGAAGTTTTCACAAGTATGTTTTTGAAGTTGGAATTCACTGGTTTCAAACCTCTGTACCCCAGAATAACTAGGCAGCAGTTATGCTCATGTGTGTATTACAAGTGAGGCTGCTGCAGTAATGCTTTTTGCCTGTTGCTTTCCTCATCCAGGTAGAAAATGTACTGAGCACTCATGAGGTCTAATAGTACAGTCTCTTGTGGTTTTCTGTACAGTTAAGTTTTCAGTGTACTATAGAAGCATCTTAGTACCTTTCTTTCCTTGCTAGCGATGGTCAGCAGTTAGTGCTTTTTTTGGATTTAGTTCTCTATTGAGAATCATAATCTTAGGTTTTATGGATGTTTCCTACAGAATACTACCATCTCAAAAGATGTGCTTAAATATTCTTTGGAAACCGTATGTCTAATTTGAAAAAAGGATAGTATTTCATGAGTTAGCCATGTGAAATGCTGCTATAGAGGCTGAGTAGCTTAAACTCTTAAATGTGCATTTTCAGTGGATGGGTGAGGGGGCTACACATACCATTATGCTGAATTGAAAAAGACTATTAGGAGGTGAGGAAATGGCAATAGTACAGTGTACTCAGTGTAGAAATTGTAAACGGAAGTATTGAAGTGGCTTGGTAGGGCTAGTAATGATCAGAAGGGAAAGAAAAGCACCTGCTTGTACTCTGCTAAGAATAGTATTGCAGAGACAGAAACACAGTTGGTTGTAGAGCTCTATAAAG
>PVIC010012585.1:19707-39536 GCA_004025085.1 Thryonomys swinderianus
TTGGCTTTTTTTTTTTTTTTTTTTTTTTTTTTTTTTTGAGACAGGGTCTCGCTTTGTAGTTCAGGCTGGCCCTGAGCTCACTATGGAGCCCAGGCAAGCCGCCGTGAACTCAGCAATCCTCTTGTCTCTTCCTCCCGAGTGCTGGGATTACAGGCGTGAGCCACCATGCCCAGCATTGTATGTGGTGTTGATTGTTGGTGGGCGTGAGGCTCCACGCCCAGCATTGTATGTGGTTACCGGGGATCGAACTCAGGACCTTGCGCTTGGGATGCAGGCGCTGGAACCACTGAGCTAACCCTCTGGCCCCAGCTATACATTTCTAATAGTTATTTATTTAAAAATAATATTTATACCTCTCTATTATTATTAGTGTTATGTACTGTATGTTACATTTAAATTTTTCCATTCTACATATGGGACTAAGGTGATACTATTATATGCCGTCTTTTCCAGATGTGGAGAGAGATCCAACAAGTTTTGTGTGGGATGGAGTCTCTCATTCTGAGATATTTATTTTCCATCTCTGTGTTCTCTGGGATGTTTCATTTCCCACATTACCACAGTACCACATCAATGTTTTCTTCTCACATTCTTGACCTCCACCTCATTTTGCTAGTACCCTCAGCCCTGTGCCAGAATGTATTTGCAGGACTAAGATTTGCCCATATCCACCTAGACTTGATCTGAGCCTTAAGATATTTGCCCCCAGGTAGACTCAGTTTTGGTTTGAACTGCTGTTTCTACAATTGAGTCCTGCACTCATTAACTTTCAAATTACTACCTTGAATATTTTCTCTCTAGTTTTGTATTTTTCTGGCTATTTCACTGGAGACGTGGGAGTGGAGGGAGTTAAGTAATAGATTGAGACAGCCATCTCAGACAAAAGAATCTTGTCTCCATTTCTTAATTCCTTTTGTACTTCATTCCATTTATTTGTGTCAAAATGGATGGGTGATTTCAGAAATTAGGAGGTGTTAGTTTCATGGCTTTCTTATTGTCATTAAAGAAAATCCAAATGACAAGATAAGCCATTGGCCTTTTGAATAGAAGAGTAATATCAGATTTCTCTGGCTGATCTGTTGAGAATAGATTATAAAGAGGCAAGGGAAAAAGTAGAAACCAGTTAGGAAGTTATTATAGTAGTCCCAGTGGATTAGCCTTGGAGAACTCTAGTGGAAAGTGATATGGAATGATCAGTTTCTGGGTGTGTGTACGTGTGTATGTGTGTGTCTATGTATATGTATACAAAATATATAACTTATTTGGTTCTAAAGATTAGCTCAGGGCCTTGTGCATGCTATGCGAGTGTCTACCACTGTGCTACACCTTCAGCCGCGGGATGTGTGTTTTTGAAAATGAAGACAACAGGCTTTGGCTGGTAGATTTATTGTAAGGATGAGAAAAGGACAGTAATTAAGGATAACATCTAGTTTTGGCTTATGAATTTGCTGTTTATTGTGATAGGATAGTTCCACGTTGTCTGGTGAAGGGAAGAGGTAAGGGGGACAGATAGTTTATTATGGGGCAAGCTTTATATTAGTTCGACCAAATTTAAAGTTTGGAGTAGAAGGGTAAAACTTTTGAAATAACCAGAACAAAGGAATTGATTTTTGCCTAATCCAGTATATATAGACATTTCCTATGATAAATGATCTGCTAGGAAATGAATGAGAGTACATCCTTGTTCTTGGCAAAATGATAGCACGGTGGAAATCAAGGAAGCTCTCACAGGAGAAACTATTTTGAACTGAATCTCAGAGAGTATGTAGGAGTTTACAGGGCAAGGCATAGCAGAGTGGGTGTTCAGGCAGAAGCGTGAAAGTGCTAAGCATGTCTAGGTGAGTTCAGAGTAGCAGAGAATAGTGTGAGAAGGATAGGGTGGGAGGGAAGTATTCATGCGTCAGTAGGCTTTGCTATATGGTGACTTTTAGGTTTGTTCTTATTAGGCTACGTAGTCTTGATTTCATGTTAGATCAAGATAGTACAAGTGCAAACTGAATTCCACCTTTTTCTTTTAAAGTCATAATTTTATTGATTTTTTATTTGTCATCTGTTGGTGTGTATTACTGGGGATCAAACTTGTGACCTTGTGTTTGCCAGACAGGTGGTGGTGCCACTGAGCTACATCCTTGGCCATAAAGTCGTAATTTTAGCAAGCATGACATCAAAGATAATAAGGTTCATAATTTGACTGACCATTCAATATTCTCATTTTTTTTCCTGGGTTTTGTCCATATTGTACATTTATATGGTTATAATTTCAGTATAGAAATATTTTGAGTGTTTTGTTTCATTTCACTTTACTATCACTTTAATATTTTTTCATATTACTTCATACTTAGTAATGATAAGCTGCCAACCATTTCATTCAATGGACATTCCTCCCAGAAGTATAAAAGTGTATGATAAGAGTAGATAGGAATTGTCAAAACAGAGCACCAATTTCATATTTCCAAGTGGAATCTTAGTGTTTTCACCTATCTGGTAAGTCTAAATGCTATGAGAGAGAGAGAGAAGCAGAAACAGGTAACTTTTAATCCCTGTATTTAAAAGTGCTGGACTGATTTTTAATGCATGATCCCCGGTTACATTGTAAATGATTAACATCTGATCCTTTCAAAATTAGGGTTAGTATTATAACTTATTATCACAGTTTGAGAAGCTGCTTCTTTTACTTTTGTATCTCACAAATAATGGTTCATTCTAGCAGCAAATTGCCCGTCCCTCACAAGAAGAAAAAGTAGAAGAAAAGGAAGAAGATAAAGCAGAAAAAACAGACAAAAAAGAAGAAGAAAAGAAAGATGAAGAAGAAAAAGATGAGAAGGAGGACTCTAAGTGAGTTAAATAATTGGAGTCAAACATGTTAGTTATTTTTAAATAGTGGAGCTGAATTTTTTAAAAGTGGAATAATAGATAAATCAGTTGGACATAATGTTCACCATCTAATAGTTATTTAGCATGATTAAAAAATGGAGTGTTCCAGCACATATAAATTCTGGTTTAATTCAAAAATTTATTTTCTGGGCTGGGTATTTAGCTCAGTGGCACTGAGTCTGGCTGGCAAGTACAAAGTTCTGAGTTTGATTTCTGGTATGGGGTGGGGGGATTACTTTCCAGATAGAGAAGTTACTACTTTCAGAGGGATGGGTTACAGTTAAGAGGCTCTAAATTATTTAACAAGTGTTTATTACTTGTGTGAGGGAGGTTTTAGGAAGAATGCAAAAAAAAATACATAAGATATGTATTATTTCCTGGTAGTTTTTGATCTCATAGGGGAAAACTAGGCAGAGAATAAATAGTATTTTTAAAAAGGAAAGTAACCTATGGAAGTAAGAAATGAGTATAATCAATATATGTTGGAAGATTGAGAATGGTTGAGATTACTTCTGTTTAGTGTACTTGATGATAGAGCACACAATTAACATAGTACAGTAGAGAGAACAACAGCTATGCTGGGTTGAGAACCAGTAGGTAATGATTTTATTAGACTGGAACATAGTGTGCCTGAGAATAAAAGTGAAAGTTGGATCAGAAATAGTGCAGGAGGCTTTGGCAGGGCATTTAGATATTTATAAATCATCACAGGGAGAAAGTTAAAGATGGTGTTAAATCTTTAAACTTGAGTGAATATGTAGAGAATGAGGTGAGGCAAGAAGCAGGATGATTAAGGTTAGCATTTTTTTTTTTTTTTGGAGACAGGATCTTGCTTTGTAGTTCAGGCTGGCTGTGAGTTCACTATGTAGTCCAGGCAAGCCTCAAACTCAGCAGTCCTCCTGCCTCTGCCTCCTGAGTGCTGGGATAACAGGTGTGAGCCACCATGCCTGGCTGGGTTAGCATATGTTTACATAAATTGTATCTGTGGAAGGGAAATTTAAATGGTTATCCTAATTTCTGTTTTTATGTTTTGTTTTGTTGAATTGAACTCAGAACCTTGCCCTTGTGAGCCAGGTGCTGGCACCACTGAGCTAAAACCCCGAAACTAAATATCTATTCTAACTGATTGGGAATCAAGTCTGGTTCTTAAGAAAGGTTTTGGTGTATTTGGGGCTGGAGGGTTAGCTCAGTGGTTCCAGCGCCTGCCTCGCATGCGCAAGGTCCTGAGTTCAATCCCCGGTAACACATACAATGCTGGGCGTGGTGGCTCACACCTGTCATCCCAGCACTCAGGAGGGAGAGGCAGGAGGAATGCTGAGTTCGAGGCTTGCCTGGGCTCCATAGTGAGCTCAGGGCCAGCCTGAACTACAAAGCGAGACCCTGTCTCAAAAAAAAAAAAAAAAAGTGAATAAATCTGTCTCACTTTGTAGTTCAGGCTGGCCCTGAGCTCACTGTGGAGCCCAGGCAAGCCTCGAACTCAGCAATCCTCCTGCCTCTGCCTCCTGAGTGCTGGGATGACAGGTGTGAGCCACCACGCCTGGCACTGTGGTATGTGGTGTTGATTGCTGGTGGGTGTGAGTCACCATGCCCAGCATTGTATGTGGTTACCGGGATCAAACTCTGGGCCTTGTGCTTGGGAGGCCGGCGCCAGAACCACTGAGCTAAATCACCGGCCCTATTCACTTTCTTTTTGAACCATATTCAAAACCACAATTTGATTTGATATATGTATAAAGGAAAACAAAGCTTATGTATTTTGGGGAAAGGGATTATAGGGTGGGTAAGGGAATGGAAAAAATGAGAATTAAATTGTGTCATAATAAAATATTTTGTTAGTACACATGTATAGTACAAGTTTACATTTCCTGTGGGAAATTGGTACTTATATGTAACACATGTTAATTTATATATATATATATATATAACTTATATATATTTATATATAATTTTTATATATAACTTCTATATATACTTTTAATTCTTGTATGTATAGTCACATATGTTCATTTGCTTTTGTTTTCAGAGAAAATGCCAAGGAAAAGGATAAGACAGAAGGTACAACAGAAGAAACTGAAGAGAGAGAGCAGGCCACGCCCAGGGGGCGAAAAACTGCCAACAGTCAAGGACGCCGGAAAGGCCGAATCACCAGGTCCATGACAAATGAAGCTGCAGCCGCTAGTGCTGCAGCTGCAGCGGCCACTGAAGAGCCTCCACCACCTCTGCCACCACCACCAGAACCTAGTGAGTAGGAAGAGTTCAGAATGAACAGGCTGTAATTTCTTTTGGGGATTTGGTTTCAGTTGTAGAATAGGACAGAGACCTCTAATATTTATAACCTAGAAGTAATTCTGAATTCCGGTCTTCAAATTTTTTTTTTTTTTTTTTGAGACAGGGTCTTGCTTTGTAGTTCAGGCTGGCCCTGAACTCACTATGTAGCCCAGGCAAGCCTTGAACTCAGCAATCCTCCTGCCTCTGCCTCCTGAGTGCTGGGATTACAGGTGTGAGCCACCACGCCCGGCTTTCTTGTTATTTTTTACAGAACTAAATTCTTAGGGAAAGGTTTACTGGGCATAAGAATTTAAGCATATTTTTCTCTCTTAGGAAGTATTTCATTTTTTGATTTTGTTAATGTGAAGTACCATCAGTGGTTTTGGTGGCACAAATTTTATCGTAACATGAAGCAGGAAAGACGTTGTAGGAATGACAAGAATGATATGAAGGAAATGAGTAGAAAGGGGATTGAAAGATAGGCTTGGGGCAGAATGTAATTGTTTTTGTTTAAAGCTTTATCTTGATTTGCTTACAAAGGAGGGACCTTGCAAAGATTTCAAAGTAGAGGACTGCTCTGCTTAGACTTATACTTTAACTTGTGATAACTTTGATGGAGGACAGTTTAGAGAAGCTAAGGGCTAGAGGTAGGAGGACATTGTATATATGAAGAGGATGGATTCAGGAGATAAGAGTTGATACATGTTTCTGGATGTGAGTAGTAAATGACAAAGAGAATTTAAAAATTAGTCTAAGGAGACTTAATAATTCAAGTGACTGTGGGTGGTGGAACTGTTAATTGAAAAAGGGCCTGTTGGAAGAGTGTGCCTCAGACTGGATATTTTCAGGGGTTTTTCTTAATAAAGTAAAATCACAGTACATGATCCATCTGTGCCTACTGGGTGCCAGACACTGAGGAATGAGTAAAGTGAGTTTAGAGAAGGGAAAGGGGACTATGCTTAGACAGGAAGGAGGGTTGTTTTTACTTTCATATGCAGGAGACAAGGAATGAAGATCTGCAAGGTGGGAAGGCACTGATTGAAGTGGGCTTTTATCAAATGAAGCTAAAGGTTTTTAACATGTAGATGTGGATGAAGCTTTTAACAACATCGAGAAGCATGGAACTTCTGTGTCCAGTTGGTAGAGGAGTTACTGAGAACATCCAGTTTTATAGTTTCTTTTACTAAATGTTTTAAACAGACTTTATATTAGATCAGTAAGTTATAGATTATATGTTCATCTGAGTGAAGGATTTAACTTTGTTTTTCTCTGGTTTACTGAGTTTTCATTTTTTTATTTCAGTTTCCACAGAGCCTGTAGAGACTTCTCGATGGACAGAAGAAGAGATGGAAGTTGCTAAAAAAGGTAAAGTATAGTACTATAGTTTGGACTCCCTAAGGTTTGTTTTTGTTTTTTCTAAAAAATATTTAGTAATGAAGATAAATAAGTGAATGAATGAATAAAATATTTTATAATGAGTGATAAAGACTATTTTTTTAATTGGGAAAATTAAAAAGTTCTTCCACAGAGGTAAATAGAATTGTGAAGCAAATTTAAGAGTTTTTGAGGTGTATTACTCCATAAGGCACTTCGACTTTTGAGTTTTATGATTTTTTTTCTTTGTATGATACATATAAGCGCACAACAAAGTTGAGAGTTTTAAGATTCTTCATTCAGTTTTTTTTTTTGAGACAGGGTCTTGCTTTGTAGTTCAGGCTGGCTCTGAGCTCACTATGTAGCCTAGGCAAGCCTCGAACTCAGCAATCCTCCAGTCTCTGCCTCCCAAGTGCTGAGATTACAGGCGTGAGCCACCACACCTGGAACTGTGGTATGTGGTATTGATTGTTGGTGGGCATGAGTCTCCATGCCCAACATTGTATGTGGTTACCGGGGATCGAACTCAGGACCTTGCGCTTGCGAGGCAGGTGCTGGAACCACTGAGCTAACCCTCCAGCCCCTCTTCATACAGTTTTATTTTCAGTATTAGAAATAAGTAACTATTTTCATTTTTTCAGAATAGTTGTGAATATATACTATTGAAATTTTTCAGCAAATTTTAATGTACAGTCTGTAGTTTTATTATTTTAAAATTTCGCTAAATAGAATAGTATCTTTGTCAGTTTGGATTTGATTAGATCTTTGTGAACCACTAAGAAATTGTAGTGTGGTTCAGAGGAGAGAATGTTTTCTATCTGAGCAGACATGGGTTTGAATTCTGTTTGAGTTACTTGCGCAGTTGCATGCTCTTCATTTACTCTGGAACTCTATGGATCTTCTGTTTGTCTCTCTTATTAATGTAGTATAATTTGAAATTGAACCAGAATTTTTAATAATATAAATCGTGGTTAACTTTAAGAAAGGTAACTCTTTGATTGTTATTTTAGTAATTTTCTCATTGCTGTGACAGAATACCTGACACCTGTAACTTAAAGGAGTAGAGGCTTATTTTGGCACATGGTTTTAGAGCAATTAGTTCACAGTTACCTGGGTCCAAGGCAGAAATAGCATGCTGGAAAGGATGGCAGAGGAGAGCTGTTCAAACCATCGCAACTAGAAAGCAGAGAGCAAGGAAGAATGGTGGAGGTGGGAAAAAGAATATACTCTTCTAGTTCATGCACTAGTGACCCACCCCTTCAACCTGGCCTACCTCCTAAAAGCACATGAACACATGAGCACGTGTTGAGCATGAGTATAGAATAATACCTCCTTGATCCATTCCCTTTCCAATGTATGAGACTTTCTGAGGACATTTTAGATCTAAACCATAGAAGTCGTTAAACATTTACTTTCTAGTACTAAATAGACATCATTTTATGTAGCTTGACCTTCTGGTAACACATTTTATTTAAATTTTTAAATATATAGCAGATAATAATACATCTTAGATTTATAATTTAACTTTACAAAAAATAAAGCCATTTAAATTACTTTTGTTTTCAGAGTATTTTCATTTAAACTATTTGCTATGACTGACAAATATTACTAAATTTGTATAATTTCAAAAAGATAACAAGTATTATCTTGTCATCATCAAGTGTATGGTTGAGTAAGAAAATATTTGCTGTTCATAAAATTATTTTAATGCAGATATATCTGTGAGTGTGTATATTCAATGGTAACTCTTACTCTGTTTTCATTGTTGAAGCTACTTAAATTAACCTGGTATTTGTTTATAAATTGTTAAATTTATATTGTGGATTCCTCCTTGAATACTCCTGTTACATAAATTTTTTTCTCGGGAGCTCTCTATGTATGTACATACTCATTTGTGTACTCATAATCTTTGCACACATGTGTGTGTGTATTGCAATATGTATTGATAAGACATATTAAGTTGCATAGATTTCTGTAATGTATTAAAACAGAAGTACTTTAAATTTTTTTGAGGACATTGAATGAATTGCCTGGTGGCTAATGCTGATTATAAGCGCAGTTTTTGTATTTCTAAACTGTTAATTATTGATAATATATATATATATATATTTTTTTTTTTTTTTTTTGAGACAGGGTCTCACTTTGTATTTCAGGCTGGCTCTGAGCTCACTATGTAGCCCAGGCAAGCCTGGTACTCAGCAGTCCTCCTGCCTCTGCCTCCCAAGTGCTGGGATTACAGGTGTGAGCCACCACGTCCAGCACTGTGATATGTGGTATTGATTGCTGGTGGGCGTGAGTCAACACACCCAGCATTGTATATGGTTACCGGGATGAACTCAGGGCCTTGTGCTTGCAAGGCAGTTGCTGGAACCACTGAGCTAAATCTCCGGCCCTGTCTTAATTTTTTTTATTCCCCTTTCCTTTCTCTCTCTTTAGTTCTAAATACCTTTTCCATTTGCAAAAGATTTATTTCCTTGTTTCCCAGTCTCTCCTTTTTTTTTTTTTTGACACAGGGTCTCACTATATAGTCCAGGCTGGCCTTGACTCACTATGTAGCTCAGGCTGGCATCAAATTCATTACACTCCTCCTGCATCTGCCATCCAAGTGCATGCTGGGATTACAGGCGTGTGTCATCATGCCCGGCCCTATTGTCTTCTATTTTGCTCTTTAAGTTATTTATATTTTGGGTTTCCCATATAAGACAAATCATGAAATATTTAATCTTCTGTGTCTGATTTACTTTGCATAACACTACAGTTTCAAGGGGGATCTATGTACTACAAATAATTCAAATTTGTCCTTCTTTATGGTAGTGTAATATATCACTGTGCCAAAATACCACATACTCTTTATCCATTCATTTATTGATTGAATACATAGGGCACTTCCAAGATTCAGCTGTTATAAGTTGTTTGCTATAATAAACATGGATGTGTGTCTATAACACAATGTCTTAAGACATCATATTTACATTATTTAACATCAGAAGACTTAAAACTCTTCTGAGAAGATACTTAAAATGAGAATAACTGAATATAGAATTTCTAGTTTTAGATTTTTTGAGGAATCTCAATATTGATTTCCATGGTGTTTGTACCAGTTTACATTCCCCTCAATGAATAATGTGGCAGGATGACTTTCCCCACAGCTTTGTCAGCATTTGATTGTTTTTGATGATAGCAATTTTTTTTTTTTTTTGAGACAGGGTCTCGCTGTGTAGTTCAGGCTGGCTCTGAGCTCACTATGTAGCCTAGGCAAGCTTCAAACTCAGCAATCCTCCTGTCTCTGCCTCCGGAGTGCTGGGATTACAAGAGTGAGCCACCATGCCCAGCACTGTGGTATGTGGTATTGATTGTTGGTGAGCGTGAGTCTCCACCCCCAGCATTGTATGTGGTTACCGGGGATGGAACTCAGGGCCTTGCACTTCCGAGGCAGGCGCCCGAACCACTGAGCTAACCCTCCAGCCCGATGATAGCAATTTTTGATTGCTTTGATTATAGCCATTTTTCTCTACTAAAATAGAATCTTAGTATTTCAATTTGCCTTTCTCTGATGGCCAGAGATGTTGAACATTTTTTTCATGAATTTATTGGTCATTTGTAGTCCTTCTGAGATGTCTTTCAGTTGCCTATTTTTTTTAGGTTAGTTCCTTTAATAATAATTTATATTTGATTACCTTGTTATTGATAGGCTGACATCAACATCTGGAAGTACCTAATTGATATTTGAGCTGTTAACTTGGGGAGCAGAAGTATCTTAACCCTATGGCTGAGATATGTAGCATGTTGTGGATTAACCTTGTCATGCATAAGCATGTTTGAAATTTGTGGTAAGAAATACAGAGCTAAAATGAGTTTTGTGTCAAAAATATTTTAGTAAGGGTTTAAATGTATCAAAAAGTAATTAAAAGCACATTGTTAATGTTTATAAAAACATTAAGTTGACTTATATTCTCTTCCTTAATCATGTTGACTATTCAACTAATGCTTAATCCTTTTGATAATACAGGCCTAGTAGAACATGGTCGTAACTGGGCAGCAATTGCCAAAATGGTGGGGACTAAAAGTGAAGCTCAGTGTAAAAACTTCTATTTTAACTATAAAAGGCGGCACAATCTGGATAACCTCTTACAGCAGCATAAACAGAAAGTGAGTATAACAGAGGTAGTGAACCTTCTTGTTTTGTTTTGTTTTGTTTTGTTTTGAGCCTAGAGTTTGGTTTAAAAGAAGCTTTTTGGTATCATATTTTTATTTGTGCATTTACTTATAATAGGTATGCCAGTTTTATAGTACAGATTAACTGTTTCTCTTTTTAGTACCCAAGGAGAATGTTTCTATTTGTAGTAAAGGGAATCAGTTCTTTTGTATGCTCTAGATTGGATTTGAAAAATGCATTTTCAGTTTTTTTTTTTTTGAGACAGGGTCTTGCTTTGTAGTTCAGGCTGGCCCTGAGCTCACTATGTAGCCCAGGCAAGCCTTGAACTCAGCAATCATCCTGCCTCTGCCTCTTGAGTGCTGGGATTATAGGCATGAGGCACCAAGCCCTGCATTTGTGGTATGTGGTACTGATTGCCAGTGTGCATGAGTTACCATGCCCAGTATTGTGGTATGTGGTTGCTGGGGATCGAACCAGGGACCTTACGCTTGCTAAGAGGGGCTGGTACTACTGAGCTAAATCTCCAGCCCTTTTAAATTTTAATTGAAAACTTTAGGTAAAGCTCTGTTGATCATGCTGAATGAGTAGATGTTTAGTTGTGTAGAATAAAAAGGCCAAAAAGTATAAGATTATTAAAAATTCCTTAACAAGGAATATCCAGTACAATTATTCTTCGAGCTTTTTAGCAGGTTTGTAAGATAAAATTATTTTTGTAAAATTATTAAGATGTTAATTTGCCTTTTTTCCCCACAGTGTTGACAGTTGTATTGATAATGTCAAAGCAGCTATGGTAAAACTCCTTACATCAATCATGGGAAAGTATCAGGAATGGTAGTACTGAATGTATTTTTCATCTTTAGGTATTTTTTTATTGTTGTTTTTAAAGAAAAGCCAGTTTGACTGGATGTAGTGGCACATATCTATAACTGAAGTACTTAGAAGGCAAACGCAGGAGGATTGCCCTGAGATGAAGTCAAACCTGGATTGGAGAGAGTTTAAGGCTGGCCTGGCATACATAGCGAAACCTATCCTCAAAACAGCAACAACTGAAAAAGAGAGGAAAGGAAAAGCCAGTTTAAGGGCTGGCAATGTAGTACATTGGTAGAATACTTGCTTGGTACAAACAAGGGTCCTGGGTCTTTGCTCAGTACTGAAAAGAGAAGAGAAGGGGAGGGGAGGGGAGGGGAGGGGAGAAGAAAAAAAGAAAAGAAAAGAAATAGGGCAAGGGAAGGGGAGGAGAGAAAGCAAAAGAGAAAGGAAGAAAAGAAGACAGGAAAGAAAATAAAATTACGCTTTTGCTTGAGAATGTCCTTGAGCAGAAACAATAACTTAATTTAATTTAACTTAATTTAATTTAACTTCTTTTTCTTTTTGAGACAGGGTCTCGCTTTGTAGTTCAGGCTGGCCCTCAACTCACTGTATAGCTCAGGCAAGCCTTGAACTCACAGCAATCCTCCTGCCTCTGCCTCTGGAGTGCTGGGATTACAGGCGTGAGCCACCACACCTGGCATTGTTGTGTATGGTACTGATTGCTGGTGGGTGTGAGTCACCATCCCTGGTATTTTGGTATATGGTTACCAGGGATCGAACTTGGACCCTGTGCTTGCAAGGCAGACACTGGAACCACTGAGCTAAATACCTGGCCCTATAAAATTTTGAGCCTTGCTGGGCGTGGTGGCTCACGCCTGTAATCCCAGCACTTGGGAGGCAGAGACAGGAGGATTGCCGAGTTCGAGGCTTGCCTGGGCTACATAGTGAGCTCAGGGCCAGCCTGAACTACAAAGCAAGACCCTGTCTCAAAACAAACAAACAAACAAACAAAACAATTTTGAGCCTTGAGTACATACATGTTTTTTTCAACTTCATCTCTCTATGTGATGAAATGAGAAATAAGCATAATAATCTGCTTTATACCAAAGTATGATAGTTTTCTCAAGGAAAATGCTTTTGCAACTATGAGGTCTGTCTGAATTAGAACTTCTTTTTTAATGGAATATCTTTTTTTTTTTTTTTTTTTTGAGACAGGGTCTTGCTTTGTAGTTCAGGCTGGCCCTGAGCTCACTATGTAATCCAGGCAAGCCTCGAACTCAGCATCATTTTTTAAATTAACTGTTCCTCAGTATATCATTGCTTTTGTGATTATTTAATTTAATTAATTATTTTTTTTGGTACTGGGGATCAAACTCAGAACTGCATTTGCCAGGTGGGAGTGGGGAGGTAGGGGTGCCATTGAGCTGTGTATGCAGCCCTTGGAATATATTGTTCTGTTTATTTGTTTTTGATTTTTTGAGACAGGGTCTTGCTTTGAAGTCTAGACTGGCCCTGACCTCACTATATGACCCATGCTGGCCTTGAACTCTGACAATCCTCCTGCCCCTGACTTCCTGAGTGCTGAGATTTCAGGCATGAACCACCATCATGCCTGGCCTGGAATATAATTTTTAATTGAAGGGATGATAAACTACAACTTCTCAGATTTTGAAAGTTGGAAAATAGTTTGACAACTATAATTTATTGTATTTGTTACCACTTAGCTTTTGTGTTTTTAGCAAAAATGAAAATTATAGAAAATATGAATCTCTTGTGTATATTAGTTTTCTGTTACTGTAAGAAAATACCTGAGATCAACATAAAGGTTAAGGTCATGTTGCCTCATTGTTTTGGAGGTTTTTATGGTTAGTTGGCCTCATTGCTTTTGGCCCACTGGAAAGACAGCAGTCCATAGCAGGATCAGTGATGGAGATAACCAGTTTATCGCAAGGCCAGTACAAGAAAAGAGGGATGGAGGGTTTGGGGGTCTTGAGGTCCCTTTCAAGGGAGGAGCTCAATGACCTAAACCCTCCCTCCGAAAAAACTCCATTTTAAAGGTTCTACTACTTCCAGATAATGTCAAGGTGTGGGAACCAACACTTTTTAACTTTCAGGTTCATTACATGTTCAAAGTGGCAGTACTATGAGCTTTACTTCTACCTAATACAGACTTTTCTGATGAGATCAGTGATAATAAAAGCAATTATGATATTATATAGTGAAATATATTCATATTTTAAAAATTTGCTTACAGTCTCAGTTTCTTTTTCTTAACTTTTTTTTTTTTTTTTTTGCTTTTGAGACAGGGTCTCGCTTTGTAGTTCAGGCTGGCCCTGAGCTCACTATGTAGTCCAGGCAAGCCTGGAACTCAGCAATCCTCCTGTCTCTGCCTCCCGAGTGCTGAGATGACAGGCATGAGCCACCACGCCCGGCACTGTGGTATGCGGTGTTGATTGTTGGTGGGCGTGAGTCTCCACACCCAGCATTATATGTGGTTACCGGGGATCGAACTCAGGACCTTGCGCTTGCGAGGCAGGCGCCAGAACAACTGAGCTAACCCTCCGGCCCTTTTTCTTAACTTTTTAAGTAGTGGGGATTAAACCCAGGACCTTGCTTATATTCTACAAGTACTGTATCATCAAGCTACATCCCCATCCCTCAGTATTTTTGAAATGGACAATTTTTTATTGCTAAAAGATTGATAGAAAATTGTTTTTAATTTACCAGAGTTCAAGACAAATTTAAAAAAATACAATAGAATACAAATAGTTCCTTGATATGATTTCAGATTTCAATTAATCTTTAAATAGCTATTATTACTGAGTCTTGGTATAGTAGCAATAATATCTACAACTAACCTTTAAGAAATGATTACTTGCTCAAATTTTGCTACAGTGTCAAAGCATAATATTCACAATTTATTAAAGTACTCATTTCTTTTCCATCTGCATATTTGTATGAGACCAGAATTTTTTCAATTATTTCAACCAAAACAGCATTATATTCAAGATTAGATTATATACAGAAGTATAGTTGACAATTACATTGGTTTTTTGTTGTTTTTTTGTTGTTGGTGGTGGTTGTTTGGTTTTTTGCAGTATGGGAATCAAACTCGGGTCCTTGTGCTTCCAAGGTAAGTGTGGTACCACTTGAGCTAAATCCCTGGCCTACAGTTACATTTTTTTCTGTTAAGTCAAGCATTAAAGAGATGTTTGAAAAGAACAATACAGGGCCACTTTTTACCAAGTTATCTAAGGTATTCTTTGTTTTGGAAAATATTTTTTAATTAAAAAATATGTTCTTGATGTTGATATGTATAGTGTTTATAGTTGCTTTTAATGAGTTACTAAATGGCCACAGCTTTTCCCCCTAAAGAAAAGTTACTTAGGATTCTTAGTACTTTGAAGTCCTAAGACCAAAAAAATTGAGAGTCATTAAGGAGTGATAAAGTAATGAAAACTCAGATATTTAAGGTTACTGTAATCTGAACTTACAAAGACAAGTATGTAAAATATAACACTAATTTTATGTGGTTTGTACAAAAGCAGTTTTTAGGTTAAAAGTGAATGCAAGAGTTTAAAAATGTGCTTTAGTAACAGGCAAAGTGAAAGATAAAGTTTACTGATCAGGAGTTGACTTTAGAAGATATTATCTGAAGTATTTCAAAAGAAATTCAAGAAAAGAATGAAGCAAATCATGTTTCTAAAATATGAATGTTGTATTAGTAATCTTCAGGGAGACTGAAGAAATAGAATTTGTTTATACATGCAGAGAGAGGGGAGGAGATGAGGGAGGAAGAACTAGGATGGAGTGAGCAAATAGTTTTTAAGGATTTGGTTTTGGCAATTATGCAGTATTAATGAGTTCAGAATCTTACAGGGTCAGGTCTCTTGGCAGAGTGGAGACTTAATGGAAAAGTTGGAGTTAGAATCTAGAAGTGATCTGTGATCTGTGAAATTCTTTACTGGGCTTTGGGGGCATCAACCAGATTTTGTTCTGTTAATGACTTTAGTTGACTGGATAAGGAATATTCCTTACTGAAAGGCTACTGATTTAAATTTAATCTCATTTTAAAAACACCTACATATAAACATCCAGAGTAATGTTTAACCAAATATCTGGGCAAAGTAGGCCAGCCAAGCTGATGCAGAATTAGCAATACAGATAATTATAGTTAACATAATAGAGACAGCAGGCTTCAATTCACTGTCTTTAAAAAAATTTATTCTCTAGAGTATTTTATTTTTTTAAAAACAATTCAGAGATTTTTCTTTTAGAAAGAAAGATGTTCATTTTAGAAAAAGATACGTGTGATCTGGGGGTCATATGAAAGTGTATGGGTGCATGTCACAATTCTGTGTCATTGGGTTAAAACTTCATGAACACTCTCATACAGGGTAGAAAGTTCTTGGAGATGTAGCAAGAAATTGGATGTGATGAGAAGAATGTTGTCCATTGTTGGTAAAACGCTGTCATTTTTTTTTTTTTTTTTGAGACAGGGTCTTGCTTTGTAGTTCAGGCTGGCTCTGAGCTCACTATGTAGCTAAGGCTTGAACTCAGCAATCCTCCTGTCTCTGCCTCCCGAGTGCTGGGATTATACGCGTGAGCCACCACGCTCGGCACTGTGGTATGTGGTGTTGATTGCTGGTGGGCGTGAGTCTCTACGCCCAGCACTGTATGTGGTTACTGGGGATCGAACTCAGGACCTTGCCGCTTGTGAGGCAAGCACCAGAACCACTGAGCTAACCCTCCGGCTCAACGCTGTCATTTCTGTAGTTATTAGGAAATATCAAATAGGATGAATTAGTGTTGGCAAAAGAGGGCCATAGATTAGACATTGGAAAAAATTCATATAGTAGCTGTTGTCTAATGCTTGAAAATATTATGGTATTTATGGACTCTTCTAAAAGCTTTTAAAGAACTATGATCAGTGCCTCTCTGAAATTACTCCCTTACATTCCTGCTAGAAGGAGTAGATTAATAGCCTTCAGAATTTCACCTTGTTTTAGGACTGTGATTATTTCTTGTGAGTTAATTAAGAGATTAAGTTGGATTCAAAGTAGCATCATTATATGTAAATTAATAACTACAGGGCCAGGGATTTAGCTCAAGTGGTACTGCACCTATCTTGGAAGCACAAGGGCAGTTTGATCCCTGGTACCACCAAAAAAAAAAAAGTGACAAAGAATAGTAACTACATATACTGACAATATTTTAGCAGGTGGGTTGGTGTATTAGTTATTTTCCTGTCTGTGGGACAAAATAACCTGCACCCACAACATAAAGGAAGAGAGGTTTGCCAAGGATTTAGCTCATTGCGGCCACACCTGCCTCACAAACACAAGGTCCTGAGTTTGATCTCTGATACTGGGGGGAAGAAAGTAGGAGAGGTTTATTTTGAGTCATTGTTCAGGGGGATTTAGTCCATGATTTGTTGGCACCAGGGATGAAAACAAGGTGGAATGGCTGGGTGGAGCCAACCCATAGCAGCCTAGAAGCAGAGGGAGAAAAGGGAGGATCTGGGGACAAGCATATACCTTTCCAGAGCATGGCCTCAGTAACCTACCTCCTCTAACCAAATCCCACCTTCTAAACAGCATATTCACCTATGGATTCATCAGTTGGATTTATCCGATGTGGTATAGTACCCGCTGTGATCCAGTCACCTTCTAAAAGTCCCACCTGTGAACACATGAGTCTTCTGAGGGATGTTTTAGATCTAAACTATAACAGAAGTAAAGATCTGTTTTTTTGAGTCTTGCTGGGAGAAGCTGGCAACTGAAGTAAGGTGAAATGTAGGTTCTGTAAGAGGCATTAGAACAGAACTACCAGGCTTGTCAGACTATGGATCTGCAAACACAAGAGACCTTAAAAATTGTGTTTAGCAATAAGTTATAAATACAATGTGAGTAGCTAATATCTTAGATATGTATATGCATTTACAGATATATGCTCCCACTAGAAGAGTGAATGATTTTATATAATATGTAGTTTATAAAATGGAACATACCATTTAACAAAAGGGAATTTGTCTGCATTATTAATAATCACCAGTAATTAATATCAACAATAATGAGCTATTGCCTATTAAATTGCATAGTTCTTAATGCTAGTGAAGGAAGTTTATTGAGCGTTAATGATAACAAGAATTTGGTTGGGGATTTAGCTCAGGTGGTACTCTACCTACCTTGGAAGCACAGGGGCCCAAGTTCAATCCCTAGTACTGCAAAAAAACCGAAAAAAAACAAAACAGAATTGGGCCAGTGATTCAGTGGTATAGCACTTGTCTGGTAAGTGTGAGGTCCTGAGTTTGATCCCCAGTACCTAATAATACCAGGAATTGAAAATTACTTAAATGCCTGCAAATAGAAGAATTTTAAGTATAAATTGATAACAGGTTTTGTTTTGTTATGTTTTTTGAGACAGCATCTTGCTATGTAGTTTAGGTTGGCCTTGAACTAATATAGCCCAGGCTGGCATAAACTTACAGCAATTCTCCTGCCTCAGCCTCTCCTGAGTGCTAGGATTACAGGTGTATACCAGCACATTAAAAAATAACAGTATTTTTATGGAATCAAAGTAAACTAATTTTGAAGAATTAATTAACAGGGATAAAGTCAGTTTATAGCTACAGTAAGTTAAAAATAGGATATATAATTACATAGGGCTATCCAAATTGTGTTTATATATATATACATAAAGATTTGTATACAGATATATTCATGTAGAAAGCTAAAAGGAATGTATCAGTTTACTCTGACTCTAGCTATTTAAATTATAGGTAGTTTTTAAAATATGATTTTCTAGTCCTTCCATGTTTTAATGTATATGTTGCCTTCATTAGAAAATAAGTATGTTACTTTAATTAGAAAGATAACACTGGAGAAGAGAGGAGCTTGAAGATTTGTAATTGCAAAAAATGGTTCAGATACAAATACCTGTACAAAAGGCTAGCCCATAAATGTTTGAACATTAACCAAAAGTGCTGTCAGTCTTCTAGTATGTTCATCAGAATTCATTTCAGAATTGAAAAGGTTTGATATTTTTAAAGTTATTTGAATCATCAGTAATACTATTTACTTCTAGACTTCACGAAAACCTCGGGAAGAGCGAGATGTGTCTCAATGTGAAAGTGTTGCTTCCACTGTTTCTGCTCAGGAGGATGAAGATATTGAGGCCTCCAATGAAGAAGAAAATCCAGAAGATAGTGAAGGTATCTCAGAATCTCGAATTTTATTGCAATTTCTGCTATCCTGTAAATGTAATTTTGATTTTAGTTATTTGTGTAGGAATTGCTTCACTGAAGAAATATATTAGTGTTTTTATGGCCTTGTCTTTAAAATATAACAGTGTATTTATTCATTTGATCAACTAATATTTATGTAGTACTTGAAGTGGTCCAAGTACTATGGCCAGAAGACCTTGACAGTGATGGTCCTGCTTCAGAGACTAAGTGCCAGTATCAATAAAAAAGTATGTGTGTCTTAATTGCTTCCCAAATGTACTTGTTCATTTTGTATCTTAAATTATACTTCTCTATTTTAGCTTCAAGGTCATGTTATTTCATATTTTTAGATAAACTTACGTGTATCACTTTTATGCTTTGAGGTAACAAGAATTAATGATCCGCCAGCCGTGGTGGCTCACGCCTGTAATCCCAGCACTTGGGAGGCAGAGACAAGAGGATTGTTGAGTTCGAGGCTTGCCTGGGCTACATAATGAGCTCAGGGCCAGCCTGAACTACAAAGCGAGACCCTGTCTCAAAAAAAAAAAAAAAAAAAAAAAAAAGAATTAATGATCCTAAAAGCACTGATAGAAAAATAACCCAAGAAACTCTATGAAATACCTTTTTTCATTTAAACAAATCAGTGACAATTTCCTAGTGTTTTCTTGAGTATTTGCTAATTAAAGCATGAAAAAAATTACCTCACTTATTTTACTTTATATTACTGTTAGCATCGCAGTGGATTTTCTATAAATTGATTTTCTTCTGTGGAGAGTTTCATGCAACTTTTAGTAGCTCTTTATATATTATATATTAAATATCTTTATGTTTTATATATGTGTATCTTCCTTGATTTTTGTGTTACTTTTTTTCCAGAGTTTAAATTTTATGTATATTAGAACTATATATCTTTTGGGGGGCAGTTAGGCTGTTAATATTTTATATAAGCATAGGAAGCTCTACATCTTCCAGGTTTAGAAATACTTGATTTTAATATACAGATTAAACTTGTCTTTTAAACATAAAATTTTTTCTGTCAGGTTTAAAAAAAAAAAGTAAAATTCCTTCCTTCCTTCCTTCCTTCCTTCCTTCCTTCCTTCCTTCCTTCCTTCCTTCCTTCCT
>PVIC010012586.1:0-39425 GCA_004025085.1 Thryonomys swinderianus
CAATTTTGGTAATTCTTAGAGATGGACTAAATGCATTTTGCAGAAAGGGATGCTGATGAGTCTTTAGGGGGCCAGGCAAGAATGTTATTGGTTGCATCTAGAAGTTCCCTAAAACCTCAAGGAGTGCTGGGGATGGGGAGTTATGAAGATGGTTGGATCCAGGGTGTGTGATGCTGGGACTAAATATGTGATGGTGGGCCGGGCGTGGTGGCTCACGCCTGTAATCCCAGCCCTCGGGAGGCAGAGGCAGGAGGATTGCTGAGTTCGAGGTTTGCCTGGACTACTTAGTGAGCTCACAGCCAGCCTGAACTACAAAGTGAGACCCTGTCTCAAAAAAATATATATGTGTGTGTGTGTGTGTGTGTGTGTGATGGTGGGATCAAGTGTGTAGTGCTGATTAAGAGAGTCCATCCTGAGTGTCAGGGCTTAGAGCCTGCATGGAATATAAGGGACCGAAACAGGGCTGCTGCTGTTGCTTGCTGTTGTTGTTGCTTTGCTACTTTGCTACTTTGTTGCCCTCTGCCTGCCCTCCATGCCATGTACTACTCTGTGATGCCCCTCTGCCATGCCATCTTGCCTTGCATCCAGCTAACCGGACTGAAACCTCTGCTCTGGGCCATAATAAACTTTCACTCCTCTAACATTGGGTTCAGGTATTTTGTCTCAACAATGAGAAAAGCAGTTAAGACTGATGGCCTACACTTGGTGTCAGCCTGAGACGTGGGCTGACACGTCTCAATACAAAAAGAACAGACCACGTTAAGTGTTAGCCACTGTGTCTTTTCCTGTGTGGTGGCCTCCTCCTTACACTGTAGGCTGTACTTCTTTTCCTACTTTTACTTGGCCAAAAATCCCTCTGCATTGCCTATTTCTTTTCCTACCTTTACTAAAGCTGCTACAATTTGTGCTTTTCTTGAACAATTCTTGTTCAGATAGTCTCTAGAAACTACCTCCAGGAGACTCCAGCACCCCCAAACCCAGTAACAATCTAACAAAATTTCATTGGTAGATGCAGCAGATGTTTTAATGTTGCTCCATGTTTTGGTTGACTGTCAACATTGGTTGACTTTCTACAAGACCCCTGCCCTGCATCATAGTTAATTTAGAGAACTAGAACTTTCTGAAGAATCCCAAGGTTATATAATCTAGTACTAAGAGTTAATGTCAACTTTACTTGGCTGTATTGGATTTTTATTTGGTTCCTATAATGAGGCATGGGAAGTATAAAAAAGAATATACTAAATAAGAACTTAGGGGCCCAGTTACCAAAATGTTACTGGAATTAAGAACACGGGATTACAAGTTTTAAGCTGGCCATGACAATTTAGAGAGATTCTGTGTCAATAAATACATGAATGAATAAAAGTAAAGGGTTAGGGATATACATCAGTGCAAAGGCATTGGGTTCAATCTCCAGTATCACACAGAAAAGAACACAGTTGTTTGACAGTAAACATAATGTTTGAAGAAAGCCTGGTCTTGTTGTAGTGTTCTTTCTCTCCCCAAGTCTAGCTGATACTTCTGGTGTTGCTTTGGTAAGCCCGACAGACCTTCAAAAAGAATCATATATTTCCTACAGAAAAAAAAAAGCACCACACAAAATTAATCTGAATTCATTTATACTAGTAATTTATTCACTGTAAAGACACTGTGTGATTATATATCCAATTCTTCACTAATTTTCTATAGGGTCCCACAGAGGGCACTGGGTCAGGACTCAAGAGAATTTCCCTTCCAGTCCTAACTTTAGCCTTAATTTACTTTATTGTCAAGTCACTTAGCTTCTCTGGATGTGCTATTTCCTAAACTTGAGAAGAAAAGTGAAACCAAATAGCAATTGGCACAAGAAAGTAGATCCAGGGAGGAGAGACCACCGCTGCAGATGACACATGTGAGTATCAGGATCTGCAAACACAACGCTACTCTAGGCCAGGGATGGAAGAGCAGAGCAGTGAGTTCCTGGTGTCACAGAGGCAGAGAAACATGCAGTTATGTAAGCGATTATTGAAGTAAAGCACTAAGCAGAAGGACCACCGTCTTGTCCCCATGTGAACTCACTCTACTCCCCTTCCTCTTGGGAAAGGAATGTATCTCAAGATAAACAGACTGACAGGCCATGTCCAAGGTAATTCATGATAGGGAGCAGGACTCCTGCAGAGGCAAACACAAGAATAAGCACTTTCTGCTGGGTTAACAGACATCCTGTATCTCAAAGTTGTAAAGAGCTATTTACCTAACCTGGCTGTCTGCTTCTGTAACCCTGAGCTTACTGGAATGGAATGCTCCTTGTGTTGCCTTTGTGATTTACTGAGTTTTGCCCTTACACACTGCTGGGAATCAAGAGCCTTTGTGGCACCAGCCCATTCTTGATCACTGGCTCATTAAAGGACTCTTTAATTTGAACTTATATGGCATGAGTTTTGTCTCACTGGGTTACAGATAACCATTATAAATAACTGATACGCTCTTCTTAACACTTCAGGAGAATGAAGGTGTTCTTGGAAAAGACTTTCCTGGGAAACATAGCCTAATGGAGGAGAGTCAGCCAAGGCTTGCCTGAGAAAGCACTCTGCAAGCAGAGTTAACCAGTAGACCCTCAGGGAGAGACACAGTGTGGGCCTTTTGGGCCACAGTAAAGCAAAGCCAGACCAATGTACAGTGTAGCTGTGTGAGCCAAAGTAAACACAGAGGGTTGCCTGGCGGCTTCACTGAACTCAACCCTGATACTCTGGGGCCATCTTCTTATCTCTCCGTGACTCAAAGATCTCAAGGCCCACCTACAATTTGCAATACATTCCAGGGTGTAGATATGCCTCATTGCTGCTCTTGGCAAGAAAAGTAGGATGATAATATTGCCCATAACTCTTTGTATACATCTCCGCTTATTTCCTAGGACTAAGTCACTTGACTTATATCTGGTTCTTGGGTCCTCTCTCTCTGGTTCTTTCCCTTCCATTCTGCTTCCTGGCTGCCAGGAATTGAGCAGCCACACCCTGCTGCCATGATGTTGCTGCCTGGGAGCCAGTTCACCACAGACTGGGACCTCTGAAAGCATGATCCAAAACACACCTCTACTCCTTTATTTTTCTCAGGTATTTGGTCACAGTCATGCAAAGCTGATTATGACATGGGAATGAGGGGAACAGCTAGCTGTTTCATATATTAGAACATAGCTGCAGGTTTATCTTCTGATGCTGTGTCTGGTACATGAGAAAGCATCAGTGAGTGAGAACTCTTCTTGTCATTATTATTTTAATACTTGTAGCAGCAGTAGTAGCAATAGCATCCAAAGCATCAGAGTAGTAGTCTCATGGTCCAGAAGTTCCCAATGTAATCAGGGTATTGTTATCATTATTATTATTATTATTATTTTGTTTTTTTTTGGAGACAGGGTCTCGCTTTGTAGTTCAGGCTGGCCCTGAGCTCACTATGGTGCCCAGGTAAGCTGCCGCAAACTCAGCAATCCTCCTGTCTCTGCCTCCCGAGTGCTGGGATGACAGGCTTGAGCCACCACGTCCGGCATTGTGGTATGCGGTGTTGATTGTTGGTGGGCGTGAGTCTCCACGCCCAGCATTGTATGTGGTTACCGGGGATCAAACTCAGGACCTTGCGCTTGCGAGGCAGGCGCCAGAACCACTGAGCTAACCCTCCGACCCCTGTTATCATTATAGGTTTTGAGTTAAAAGTAAGATGAGTCTCCTTTTGCCTCCCTGGGACACAGCATCTGTGACAGATCTACATCACCCTCCTCCACTCTTCCTAAACAAGGGAACATTGGCTTTTTCTATGGACAATGAGTTTATGAGGCCAGCCCTGGCTGTGGCCTTGCATTGCTCCTGCTGGTGACCCATCAGCCTTGTCTGAATGAGGCCTTGTGACTTAATTCCATTCCTCCTACTTCCTCTGGAGTGATAAACATGGGGATGCAAATGGCCCAGCCATGCCTCAGGGGACTCATGTACCCAGTGCCTAAGAAAGCCAGTATCAGCTTGAAGGAGAGGTTGCCAGGACACGGGGGTTCTGAGCTATCTGTAGCACAGAGAAAAGTGTATGGGTGTAGAGGTAGAGTTTATGCTATTTCTGTACCTTTGGGGTTATCTCCACCCAGCCTATCATTCTGAGCTGTGTTACACAAAGGTGCATTAAAATGACAGCCTGAGATTAAAGAGCTCACGACAGGCTTCATATGTGCATCTGCATGAACTGGCAATGTTCCTGCCATTGTTTTGTGTTTCCTTCTGAGAGTGCCGATGGGATATATGTGTCTCATATGTGTGTCTGATATATATATATATATTTTCATAATATGTCTGATTACATATGTATATTATACACACACACACTATATCCCTTCACACACACACACACAGGCCTCTCTTTTTCTCTTTTGCAGGGCTATTCCATGAGCACAGAGCCAGGAATACTCACTGAAGATCTTAGGCATCAGACAGAAGAGAGAATAGAGTGGGTTCAAGTTAACTGGCAGGCCCCGGTGATTGATTAGATGTGAGAAATGGCAGGAGCTGGTGCCTTCGTGGTGCTCCTGACACTAGAGAAGGCCAGCTTCCGCTGGAGACTGTAAATTCAGATTTGTGCACACTGAGTGTCAGATGCCTGAAGGGCCACGAGGTGAAAGTGTCTAACAGACAACTCGATCCTCAGGACTATCACAAGGTAGAGAGTTTGAGCTGTGGATACATAGGTCTCGGTGTTATCAGAGGCTGTCAGTGCGTCGTGGTGATTTAGCTTCAGGATGCCTGTATTTGCATCTCTGATCCAATGCTTAGTACATCTGTTACTTGGTGTAGCATGCTGAAGCCCTCTGTGCCTCAGTTTCACAACCTCAATGACTAGGATAATGATAATAATCTTTGGTAAGTGCTTAATACTGCTGTGCTCATTTAGCGAGACGTAATGTTCCATTTTGTGAATTACATATGGCTATTCAAGTGTGAGTTATCCCCTCTGCAAAAGGAGAAGCTCTCTGTTGTGATCTGTTTGACTATGCATGTAAGCTCCACTGAGATAATTTTATGTCTCTCTGCTCCTGTCAGAAGCACAAGTAAACAAATGAATGCAAATGTTATGCTTTGATGTATACTCTAAAGGAAATAACATCCCCAGGCAGTCACACAGAGATGCCCACCACCTTTCAATGCTTCTACCTCTGGTCTCCTCTTGCCTGGGCATACCCTCTGACCACCACTCTGAATTCATCCTCCCCTACTGCCAGGTGGATAGGCTTTACGATCAATTTCACCATCACTTCACTGTTACATCACCTCCAGTACCCTGAAAATTGTTCTTTGTTTATTTTGTATCACAGGAAACCAGTACCACCTGGGAGAGGACCCAGTGCCAACACACTGTGCATTGGGGGTAGGTGAGTGGAGAGGTAATGCTTTTAGGGTAGTGCTTGGTTTGACAGGGAAAACAAGAAAACTAACCAATTTATCACACTAAGAAGCACATTACCATTATGCCCCTGGTCTTGTTTATCCAACTTGTCTCATTCTTGAAAGGAAAGACCTGCTCTTCCAGAGAATCTTACCTTCTCTCAAGATTCTTGATACACCCAGTCACCTTTTTCTGGGAAATAGCTGTAAAAGGATCTAGTTTCTCTAGGAGATCAAGAGGATTTTACTCTGGGAGGCCTAACACCTATCTTTCCTGAGGATGTACTTCATATTGTAGTGAAAAGTAGTGAGGTCTGAGGAACCACTTGGTACCATGGCAGAGTAGAAGTGATCCAGGAGTTGGGGGGAGGAGGAGAAAGATGAGAAAGAGTAAGACAAGGATGAAAAAGAAGAGGAAGAAAAGAAAGAGATAGAAAAAAGAAAGAAGAGGGCTGGAGGGTTAGCTCAGTGGTTCTGGCGCCTGCCTCGCAAGTGCAAGGTCCTGAGTTCTATCCCCGGTAACCACATATAATGCTGGGCGTGGAGACACGCCCACCAACAATCAACACCGCATACCACAATGCCAGATGTGGTGGCTCACGCCTGTAATCCCAGCACTTGGGAGGCAGAGGCAGGATGATTGCTGAGTTCCAGGCTTTCCTGGGCTACATAGTGAGCTCCAGGCCAGCCTGAACTACAAAGCGAGACCCTGTTTCAAAAAAAAAAAAAAAATTAAATGAAATGGAATATTACTCTGCCATAAAGAATGATGCATTTGGGTGATTTATACTCAAATGGATGTACCTTAAGGACATACCCATAAGTGAAATAAACAGATCACAGATGTGTAAATATTGTATCTTTTCTCTGGTATGAGAAACTGAAGATGTAAATGAGTTCTAGAATGCATGATAGATATTGTGAAGTGGTAAATATTCAAAGGGTAATGGGTTTAGGGGTAAGTAATGAGGGGAAAGAAAAAAGAAAAATAATCTAAGACTTTGGTGTGTGGAAGACAGAAGGCCATATCCCCCAAGACTCCTATTCCTCTGGATATCCCACACACACATCTAAGTACTGCTATGTGGGGACCACCTGTAAACTTACTGCTGGGCCGACTACCTGAGCTGCAGGATTCTGTCCCCTTAAGATCCAGAGAGTATCCTGGATCAGTGTGACTTGGACACTGGAGAAGGCTACAGAGACAGCAGAAAAAGGAATCTGGGAAGCCCCTGGGAGCAAAGACCACCCTCAGCAACAGAGGAATGGGGGCCTTATTCTAAGTCTGTGAGAAACCAAATTCCCTCAACAACTTGAATGGCCTTGGAACTAGGTTTCCCTGGGGCCTCATTCTGAAGCCTTGCATGACCCCAAGAAAGGCGATATAGTGAATTCCATCTGGACTTTGATTTATGGAAACTATTAGACAGTAAATGTTTGTCATTTGAAACCGTGACCCACATGGTAAATTGATATGGAAACTGTTATGGTTTGTACCTAGATGTTCCCCCAAGCCTCCTATAGTCATAGATGGGGCTTTTTTGGAGGTAGGTGGATCTATGGATCAAGGATATGATACTGGATAATTTCATGATGTGATGAAATGCTCGGATTAGAGCTACCCCAACCTGGTTGTGAGTGCAACCAGCCTTAAGGGTGGATAGGCTGGATAGGATCTAAGGGACAGAAAGAAGGTCTAGTCTCATACCTGGCTGTCTTTGCTACCTCCTGCCTAACTTGAACTGTCTCTCCACTGAGCTGCTCCTCTGCCATGCCTCTTTGCCTTAGAGACAGACAATTATGTACTGAAACCTCTATGAACTATGAGGCAAATAAATCTTTTCTCATTTAGCTTTGAGTGTTGAGCATTTTGCTTCAGCAGTGAGAACAGTAACTAATATAGCAGCAATGAGAAATCAATTCAGTATGAGAAGTTCTGTTTCCTTTATTGAAACAATTGGAAAATCTCATTCTAGAATGTGTAAGGTGCTACTAGACAACTTTAAAAATACTTTTTGTTTCCCACCTGAGATCAGGAATGTCTAATGAGAGTGTAACTCCTTGGATAACCAGTTCACTGGCGTGGTCCAGATAACTGACATTAGACTGACGTCCTTATAACATACTCATAAGTGAAATAAATAGGTCACAGATGTGTAAATATCATATCTGTTCTCTGGTATGAGAAACTGAAGATATTAATGAGTTCTAGAATGTATGATGGATATTGTGAAATAGAAAATATTCAAAGGGAAATGTGGAGGAAGGGTGAGTAATGAGGGATAGAGAAAAATGTGATAACATGGTAATAAAAAAGGGAAACATAGCTTATGTATGTAGGAGGTGGAGGGTTGTGGGGTAGGCAGGGGAATGGGAAAAATGAGAATTAAATTGTGTCATATATACTGGTACAAATTTCCAATACTGAGTGTGATGATGATGTGTGTATACAATGTACCAATAAAGATAAAAAATAAACTAAAAAAAGACAAAAGAATTACATCCTTATTAAAAATTTGTCCATATGGGCTGGAGATTTAGCTCAGTGGTTCCGGCACCTGCCTCGCAAGCACAAGGTCCTGAGTTTGATCCTGGTAACCACATACAATGCATTCAACACCACATACCACAGTGCCGGGCGTGGTGGCTCACGCCTGTAATCCCAGCACTCGGGAGGCAGAGGCAGGAGGATTGCTGAGTTCGAGGCTTGCTTGGGCTACATAGTGAGCTCAGGGCCAGCCTGAACTACAAAATGAGACCTTGTCTTAAAAAAAAAATTGTCCATTTTAGTGGGCACGTCAAGACAATCAAGTGTTTACAGGTCCTTTGGCTTTATTAGCCAGAGTTCTTAGTGATGGAGCAAGAGAAGGTCAGAAAAATCTTTTGGTCATGAGCAGTACTTTTAAGAAGACCTAATAACTGGCATGCAGGAACATGGAAAAGCTAAGAGGTATAATCTTCTGCACGAGAACTCCTGGCATTTGGTTTGAACTCTGCTGCTAAAGGGTGCTGTGAATATCTTTAGAGAAGAGCAGTAAGTTTCCAGTTGATAACTGTATGTGGATAGAGTGTTTGAGATGCGTTTGATAATTTAGCTTACTTAGTTTTAGGGTGCACCAGGATGTAGGGCAAGGCAATGATCTACTCTGAAGGAAGAAGGACCTTATGTGTTTATACACTGAACAGATTTAAAGAATGTAAGGGAGTAGAACAGGATAAGGCAGAAGTATGCGTGATGAGTGTGAAGAAAAACAGATGACCGAATCAGGAAGGGGAGACTGGTGACACTCACAGGGTAGAGATTGCCTTTGAACAAACGTAGATTGAAAATGGGTTGCATCGTTTGTGTGAGTCAACACAAACTTCCCTGATCCCCATTTGCCTCATCTACAAGTGGAGGCAATAATAGCGTATATCATACCCTGACCTATGAGACGGACGGTGAACCTTTTAGGTCTTTCAATGACGCAAGCAGCCCACTGGGGCACATGTGCCATAGGCTCATCACCACTGGCCTAGTAGAAGCTGTTCCGGGTCACTCGGGCTGTAGAACTCTCCTCCGCGTTCCCAGCCTCTCCTGGCTCAGGCTGCCATGCCTCCCATCACTTGGGCTGTTATCTACTCCAGTTCAGCCCCCCCCAACCCCGCCCCCAATCTGTGAACCCTTTGACGACTTTTATGCTGCAAGGAACGTTCTGGGGCATACAAAGGCTGCCAAAGCCGGGATCCTGTGCCTGGTGCTCAGCAGCAGCTCAGGTATGTTGTTGCTAAGGGTGACAATGTCCCTTGCCACTCGCTCCAGCAGAGCAGGTTTCCTGTTCTTATCATTTTGTTTATTGGAAACACTATGTTGTACATCAGTAGATGTGAAAAACAACTCAGCTCAATTTTCTGTGAATCCAGATGTTTTGGGTGGCTTTTATCCCTGTGCTTTTCCCAAGCCCTGTCATACCAATGTAAACAGGCACATTTTCCCAGTCGTAATGTGTCTTTATCAGTGCAGAACAGGGTTGCACAGAGAATTCCAGGAAGCCTTTTCATATGTAAGAGACTGACGGTAGCAGAGTGGCCCCTGGGTGAAGACTTACAGGAAAAACAGAGCCTTACCAGGCAAGTTATTTTTACTGCAGGCACAGGAGGCACAGATGCTGTTTAGCTTCAACAGTTCAGATTCGTGTAAACAAGCCCAGCTATCAGGGGATGCGGGAAATCTGGATGACCTTTCTCATCCCCAGTGCAAGGTCTGCTCTGCTCCCATCTTTCCTGGTCCTTTGAGTCACCTTTTCTGGGTCTGTTCCTCTGGCCCCTCCCCCGCCCTTAGGTTTCTATGTGGTCAAATGCTGTAGCGCTCTCTAGAGGTCTAGAGTGAGGCAACGGGTTCATGTTTCTGAGGAGCATTGGTGATGCCCCCAAACACCAAAGGGCAACTTGGTATCCATTAGAACAAAGGTTTTCTGAAACTTCCTGTCTCCATCCACTTGGATAGGAGATACAGATAGTGGCCTGAGAAGAGCTTCCATCTAGCTTTTCATTCCACGTATGAGTCTCAGAACATGCCAGAATAGACATTTATCTTTGGCTCATGATTATACCAGAAAATAAGAAAGAAGGTTCTCTATGCCTGAGAGATTTCGGGAAAAACCTGAAAGCACCACCTTGTGAGGCAGTCCCCAACCCTGAAGAGGCATAGGAGAGGAGAGCTGCCGAAAACTACGTCGTACTCAAGATGTAGGAGGACTGAAGTATGAACAGGGCTCACAGTTGGAGGGGTTCACGGAGATAGGACGCACAACGGTGGGCCCGCCTGGGATGCACGTGGGAGCAGAGGTTCCTCCTGCAGATACGCACGTCTTCTACCTTCACATTAATGCTGGCAACCCTGCTTATATGTTCTATGTTCCATTTGTTCTTCTCCGGTGCTCACTTTATCATGAGAAGAAAAGAAAGCTTTTTCCCTCTCAAAATTTGAAAATAGGGGGCTGGAGATTTAGCTGGGTGGTCCGGGTGTCTGCCTAGCAAGCACAAGGGCCCTGGTTCGATCCCCGGTAACCACAGATAACAATACCAGGCGTGGTGACTCAGTAATCAGTACCATATACCACCATGCCAGGCATGTAGCTCACACCTGTAATCCCAGCACTCGGGAGGCAGAGGCAGGAGGATTGGTGAGTTCCAGGCTTCCCTGGGCTACGTCCTGAGCTCAGGGCCAGCCTGAACTATAAAGTGATACCCTGTCTCAAAAAACGAAAAATCAAGAAAACCTTATTTTTCTTTCAAACAAACTCACTTTGACTTAGTTACTTGTATTTTAGAATTGAAGTTCAAGAAGCAGGGAAAACATGGGCAATGATTAATGTACAACGTACAATGATGCAGTGAGTGTAAGAATTTGGGAAGACCTTGTCTCAAAAAGAAAATTGAAAATGGGGACACACTTGCAAGAGGGATTTTTGCCACCTTCTGTGCTGTGGAGTAGAGCTTGTTCCTTGCTGCTCAGTGGTGTGGGTTGAACTGACCAAGGCAGTGTTTGTGGAGAAGCCGAGTCCCCTTCTGGTTGGACGGAAGTTTGTGAGGCAGTACTACACATGGCCCCAGACATGCCACACAGATTTTATGGAAAGAGTTCTTCCTATGTCCATGGGGGGTTGGATTCAAATGGTAAACCTGCAGATGCAGTCTAGGGACAGAAAGAAATTCCTAGGAAACTGATGTCACAGAACTGCACCAAGTGCCACACCGAGATCCGTCATGTCGATGTGCACACTACCCTGAATGATGGCGTAGTGGTCCAGGTGACGGGGCTGCTCTCCAACAACAACCAGGCCTCGCAGAGGTTCATGCAGATGTCTGTCCTTGCTCCTGAGGGCTCTGTTGCAAATAAATTCTACGTTCACAGTGATATCTTCAGAAACCAAGATGAAGTCTGTGGGAAACAGGGGAAGGGGAGGTAACTAGAAACTTTGCATTAAATTCCAGTCTCCTGTGAGTCCGATGGCACATGGCAAAATAAAAGTTAGCCACAAATGAGGATTAGAGAAGAAGCTGAGCTTGGGCCTGATCCATGCTACTCTGCGCAGCAAAGGACCCCAGACCCAGGCTTGCCACACTTTTTATTCCATACATTCCAAAAGATCCGGAGGTGAAGATAAGGAGTCTAGCCCTCAGGTCTGGATATGTCATAGCTGTTCTGCAGGCAGGAAAGCTCAGCGCAGTCATAGCCCCAATTGTCCAATTAATTTTCCCAATAGGATCGCTTCCAACATATCTCCCTTCCTCTTTATCTTATGCAACTGTGCTTTTAGGGAAAAGCAAGCACATCCAGCAGTGGCTTGTCCTTACATTTGTGAGGACCTATAGTATATGTAACTGGCTTAAATATCTATAATAGGTTCTTACACGCAGGGCTGTCCCTAACTGTGGTTAGGGGACAGGGCACAGGTTTCATCCAACTGCTTCAAGCTGAGAAGGGTCGATGTAAGGAAGACCACAGACAGGGCCCTTTCTGGGGAGCTGACTGAATAAGCCTTAAATGAGAATCATGTTGTAAGTTAGCACTAAAATCTGTTTATAAAGTACATAAAGTGGATATTAGTAAAACAAAAACTAACCTTCGTTGTTATTATATGTATGATCACTTGGAATTTGCCAGTTTATAGTCAATAATAAGCCAGTAAAAACAATTATCCTTGTACTCTTCTACTGGATGTTTAAGACCAAGTTATAGTGAGACCTGTGTTAAATAAAATCAATGTCTTGCTATCTGACAAGCTCAAACAAGACTCCTCAGGCAGCATTTTGGAACCACGCAGAGTCTCTCAGCTCTCGTGTTAGTGTCAGCCATCAGGATATGTCACAGCCTTGCTTGACCATATTGCTTTCGGTGAAAGCATGAGAGATCGTTTTCTCCAGGTGACATTCCTTTGGCACACTTGTGTGGAATCATAGGACCTCATGGAGAAGGTTCCCTCGGGTCCTGGATCTTTAGTAGCTGTAGGTGACCTTGGAGGGCCAGGGTCAAAATATTGGCTGCCATTTTAGACCACTTACCTTTTTAGCTCTGATCTCTAAACTTTAGCTGTTAAATACCCAGAAGAAAAGATCAGTAACATTAGCATATGCAATAGTAGTGAAGGTAACTGTTATAAATCTACCTGCATATTAAGCATTTAGGAATAAAAATATAGAGGCTATTACAGGTGCCAATAATGGTTGTTCTAGGGGTTGAGTCACTGTCTTATGTTAATAGAAAGGTGCCTTAAATAAGAACTATACATAATATTTTAGTATGACAATTGTGATATTATTCTTGTGATGCACTTAAATATGTCTATAGTGTAAAATAGCCATTGTTAGACATACTTACTCCCCCCAAAATGCATGAAAAAAGCTTCCCTTTATTTAGTTTTTAAAAATTGAATTCTGCTGGGTGTGGTGGCTCACACCTGTAATCCCAGCACTAGGGAGGCAGAGGCTGGAGGATTGCTGAGTTCGAGGCTTGCCTGGGCTACATAGTGAGCTCAGGGCCAGCCTGAACTACAAAACGAGACCCTGTCTCAAAAAAAAAAATTGAATTCTTTACTGGTACATTTTATATACTGCTCACAATCACGCTCAACATTGGAGAATTTATACCAGTATATGACATGAGTTAATTCTCATTTTTACCCATATCCCTACCCATCCCACAACCCCCCACTCCCTATATACATGTGCCTTCTTTTTCTTTTCAAATCGTATTTATTCTTTCCCCTCATTACTTTCCCCTATGACATTCCATTTGAGTGTTTCCTATTTCACAAAATCTGTCATACATTCTAGAGCTCATACAGTTCTAATACCAGAAAAGATACGGTATTTACATACCTGTAATCTATTTATTTCACTTATTAGTGTGTTTCATTCATTTATGTCCAAATGTACACACCAAGAAAAAAAGCTTTTATCTAAGTAGTTATCTTTTGAATAACATGTTATCTGAAGAAAAATGTATCTGTTATCATAGGTGGCTGGGGCATAAGAGAAAGGCAGGTGTTTGAATCAAAAGGTTAATACAGTAAACAATATGTTGGAAGACCCATACAATTATAGAGCATAAATACATTTTGTACACCGGAAAAGTAGCAATAAGTTTCACAATGACATGAAACCCTGTATCTTTTAACGTAGTTTGGAACCAAAAGCATCTCTTTAATAACATCTTTTTGTTTATCCAAAAGAAATTAATCTCTTGAAGACAACCAATGTATACATAATCACACGTTAAGAATTTGACCAATATAAAATATTTTACAACAGGGGCCAGAGATTTATCTCGATGGCTCCAGCTCCTGCCTAGCAAGCACAAGGGCCCTAGTTTGATTACTATAACCACATACAATACCAGGCATAGTGACTCACACCCACCAGCAATCAGTACCACACACCACAGTGCTGGGCCTGGTGGCTCACGCCTGTCATCCCAGCACTCGGGAGGCAGAGGCAGGAGGATTGCTGAGTTCGAGGCTTGCCTGGGCTACATAGTGAGCTCAGGGCCAGCCTGAACTACAAAGCTAGACCCTGTCTCAAAAAAAATTTACATTTTTAGAGCTTAAGCCTTTGATTATGACCGATGCAACCAATTTGTTATAACATTGAAACAATATTTGTTGGGATGTGTCTCTCATAAAGTTGTGAATTATTTTTTTTAGTGTTTTTAAATTGTCCACCCTAAATTGTCGTTTTTGTGACTTAACAGACCACTCTGAGAGCAAAGTGCCCAAATACATATAAGGCTCAGATAGTTGGACCTTTTGAGGTTCTATGCATAATCCAAAACATAATAAGTCCTTTGCAACAGCAAAGGCCTGCAAAAGCAGCTATTGTGTACCTGCAGAGATTAATGTCTCATTCACATAATGTGTTGAATATACAGCCTGTAGGCCCTGAAGCAAATGGGATCCTGGTTTGGATCCCATTTTAGATATCATTTATTGAACCGGAAAAGTTTCAGGGGTCAAAGTAGCCATTACAACTCTCCATTTTTTCAACAAGTCTCTGCCCCATAAATTTACAGGTATGGGAGCTATGTAAGGACAAATGTGTCCTAATTGACCATCAGGTCCTTCATAAGGTAAAGGTATAGAGCTTTGTAGAGCTTGTTGAGGGGCACCAAGGCCCACCAATGACATTTGAACTTGTTTTGTACCCCAAGCAGAGGGCCAAAGTGATGTGGCTATGATGGTCACATCCACACCTGTGCTTATTAACCTTGTAAAGAACTTGCCATTTAATTTAATTTTGCACATGAGCCGGTTTTTGGAAATTTCTTGGCTGAAATCAACCTCCGTTTAAGAAATTTCTGGCAGAAGAGCCTCCTGAGGATTTTTAAATTTTTAAAAAATTTAATTTTGGGGGCTGGAGATTTACCTCAGTGGTTCTGGCACTTGCCTCGCAAGCACAATGTCCCTGGTTCAATCCCCAATAACCACATACAAGAATACCAGGCGTGGTGCCTGACGCCCACCAGCAATCAGTACCACATACCACAGTGCCAGGCATGGTGGCTCATGCCTGTAATCCCAGCACTTGGGAGGCAGAGACAGGAGGATTGCTGAGTTCAAGGTTTGACTGGGCTACATAGTGAGCTCAGGGCCAGCCTGAACTACAAAGTGAGACACTGTCTCAAAAAAAAGTATTTTAATTTTGGTTTGGGCAAGAGGAACAATTTTGCAGTGTAATCTCCTTGTTCAATTACCCAAAGTCCTGGGGGACTAACAGGAATACACAATTCAGAGTTATAGTCAGAATCAGTGGCAGGTGGAATAACAGTAATACCTTTTAAAGTTAGAGTTTTTCAAGTATTAAACCAATTGTTCCCAGTGGCAGGGGACCATAAATTCCTACACTTGATCTTAGCCAAAAGGCCAAGAAGTGATGATAAATTCCTGACAGATACAGGAGTCCCACCTCCCAGCAGGTGAACTCTCTGAGAAGCAGAAAGATCTAATACTGAGCTCTTGAGTGTTCCCTTGATGAGGGAAGAAATATCCCTCCAGACACCCACGCCATTTCATTTTATACTTATGCATGAGTCTGATCTAGGTACAGCTGACTCAGAGGGACAGGAGTTCTCTGGCCCTGATCCTCTACTGTTTTCTGAGCCCTGAGAAGAATGTGATTTCAGTTTCCCTGGCAATAATGTGCCATCCTGTCATGTTTAGAATGACAGGCCTTAGCCCAGTGAATGCCTTTTTGGCAGCAAGGGTAAGGGCCAGGATTTCACAATATCTACCATACATTTCAGAACTCATTTACACATTCAATTTCTCATACCAGAGAAATGAGATGGTATTTACACATCTGTGTCCTATTTATTTCACTTATGAGTAGGACCTCAAGGTATAGCCATTTGAGTGTAAATGACTCAAACATCATTTTTATGGCAGAGTAATACTCCATTTTATTTTTTTTAATGCACATCTTCTTTATCCAGTATGCTGGATAAACATGGGGGCACATATGACACTGTGATGTGAAGCTTTTAATTCTTTCTTGTATATTCCTAGCAGGGAAATACCAGGGTTAAATGGGACCTTTATTCCCAGTTTTTTTGAGGAATCTTCACACTGATCTCCGTAATGGTTGCATCAGTCTACAGTCCCACCAACAGAAGAGAAAGGTTCTTTTCTTCCCACGTCCTTGCCAGCATTTGTTGCTAGTTGATTTTGTGACAGCAGCCACTCTCTGTGGAATGAGATGGAATCTCAGTGTTGCTTTCATCGTCATCTCTCAAGTGACCAGCAATCTTGAACACTTCTTCATGTGTTTCTTAGCTGCTTTTACTTCTTTGTCTCAAAAGCGCTGTTCATTTCTGATGCCATCTTCAAATTTGGGGAAATAGTTTGTAAAGTTCTTTATGTACTGTAGATAGGAGCTCTTTGTCTGAGAAACATCTCAGACAATTTTTTCCCATGTTGTAGGTTATCTTTTCGCTCTGCTGGTGTTTTTCTCTTACTGTGCAGTCCTCTTTTGTTTTCTAAATCTATGTCTTCTGTAGATTTGCTGAGCAGTTTCCTCACTATGATTCTTTTCTTTTCCTGAGAGGTTATTTCTTCTCTGATTTTTCTCTATAGCTTCATTCATCTGTTTATTTATTTCTGCTGGTATCATTTCAGAAAATTCCAATGGCTGGCCTCTGATTTCCTATATCTCATTTTGCCCTAGATTTATCCTGAGTAGGCTGGAGTTTTGTGGTTTCATTTTACTTCTGTGTCTTGTCATTTTCTGTTTTAATTAAAATTAAATTTAAAATTAAAATTAAATCAAATTACATACCTGTAAGTTTCCTGTGTTAGGTAATTTTATCACTAGTATTGTGGGTTTCCTAGGAAAAGTCTGCTCCTCAGAAATATGTTCTAGGTCTTACTGGCCCTTGATCTTGTGTCTGTCCTAAGATCCTATCTTTCAAATTTAGTAGGAATGAGAAGTTCCTATTTGGCTGAGCTCCTGGCCCTTAGATAGTGGACTACGGTGATGACTACGAACCCAGACAATCACAGTGTTTTCATACAATTGTGAACAAATGATTACAACAAGTGTGGCATCCGGGCTAAAGTAATATAAGTAGCAATAACAATACCATCAAGCATAGCCCGGAAACTGATCAATTATGGTAAGACCTAATGTGGTACTTTTAAGCATAGGGATAGGATTTGTACTTATATAATTATATCCAACATAAACTAGGAACTTGTATGCAGTGAGTTTTCCTTTGGTAGAGTGATTGTACCCCGTGGGCAAGGGGATTTAAGAAGAATAGGGGGCAAAACAGAGCAATAACTGCAAAGAAAAACAGTAAACTACGAAGGGTGATCACCCAAGCTTTGGGAAAATGGAGAGGAGGACAAGAGTGAAAGAAGGAAGGAGAAAGCAAAATAATAATGAAGTGAACCAGAAGGACTCCTGACAACGTTCATCCACATTAAAATATCAAAAAATCAAGAAGGACAGTTGAGGAAAGAGAAAAACTGGACAGGCTAAACAAAACAGTAAAAGTCAAAACCTAAACAACCCCCCCCCGAAAAAAAACCTTGAAAAAAAAAAAAGGAAAACAAAAGAAATTAGTAAATAAACAATGAAAAGAAAAAATTCCTCTGGTGCCCTCTGTTCTACGGTACTGCTCAAATCAGAACCTCAGTAACCCTGACAAGCCTGCAGCGGGATTAGTGCTGGACACAGCGCTGATCTCGGCCTTTGGATGTGGAGGGCTGCGGCCAGCTGTTAGCCAGCAGCTTTCTGGATGACTCAGCCTCGTCTGCTTACCCTGTTTGTCTCTGCACTGCTCTCCCAGTTGCTGTGATGTCCTCAGACAGAGACAGCAAGACAGCCTCCAGTCCCATGTACAGTTGGGGCCCCCTGGACCTTACACAGCCTCCACTGTCTCCCACCGCTGGCTCCTCTCAGGCGCTGCCCTTCATGTCAGGCCGCTGTGGCCCAAGGGCGCTTATGCTGCTGGTCACAGGGCAGGGAGTACTGATTTCCCATTCTTTGTGCCTGCTTCCTAGGGCTGCTGGTGTTACTGGATGCAGCCACGTCCACCAACTGAGTCCTTCTCTCTTGCTGGTCATAGGGCAAAAGAACTATGTTGATCCAATAGCTATCCCCAACACCGCTGAGAGTCCCTAACCTCCCGGTAGCTAGAGGGCCCAGTGAGCAGCTGTAGAGTGTCACATAGGAAAAACAAACAAACAAAAGCCTGGTGGCCAGGAGGGGAGGGAGCATCTTCCTGGTTACTGGCTCCTATGTGTGCTAGCAAAATCTGTTGCTGGCTTCCGTGTCCTCTGTTGGCAGGAACGCAGAAGAGGAAAGGGGGCTTTTGTCTCAGCTCTGTCCTGTGTGGATTGAGTTTGATGCACATTTGTAGTCTCTCCATTTTTTGGAGAACTTCCCAGGAATGGCTGTTGCTGCTCTCATGGGTGGGTTGTATAATCATTTTATAAAGTCCTATGCTTGTGTATTGTTTGATCTACAAGTCCCTTCAGTTTGATCTGGGCATCAGTACATATGTCCCTCCCTTTCTTCTAATTACCTGTACTTCAGTTAAATTTCCTTGAGTAGTTCCAACTTGGTTCCTCCTCTGTTTAGCCATGTGAATCCAGTCTGACATTGTAATTCTTTCAGACACCTTATGGCTGATCAGAAATTTTCCAAAGGTATACATTTAGTGGTTACTTTTTTTTTTTCTTTTGAGACAGGGTCTCGCTTTGTAGTTCAGGCTGGCTCTGAGCTCACTATGTAGTCCAGGCAAGCCTCGAACTCAGCAATCCTCCTGCCTCTGCCTCCCGAGTGCTGGGATTACAGGCAGGAGCCACCACCACGCCCGGCACTGTGGTATGTGGCATTGATTGCTGGTGGGCGTGAGTCACCACGCCCAGCATTCTATGTGGTCACCGGCGTTGAACTCAGGACCTTGTGCTTGTGAGGCAGGCGCCGGAACCACTGAGCTAAATCTCCGGCACTAGTGCTTACTTTTTTAGTGTTTGTCACTTCTAATACTAGCTGAGTGTACTCATTTTCATAATTTCAATCTCAGTCTAAGTCTCATCTGTGGGAAACTAAGTTCAGATAAAGTGGCCCTGTGATTTGGATGTTTTTGTTAAACTCATCTTCTTTCTTTCTTTTGCAAAAACCATTTCACAATAGACAAATGAAAAGGAGTTCCGGTAGTGAGAACTAGGCTTCTTAACCATACCACCACCTGAGCTGGCCTCCTTCTGCCACCCACCGAGTCAGCCTGGGGAAACAGCACATTGAGGAAACAAGTCCAGAGAACCCAAAGGATTCAAGTAGCGATGTAAGTAATGCAGGGAGAGCTGGAAGGGAAGGGAAGTTCTCATTATCCCTGGCCCAAAGGCCTCCAGGAGAGTTTTCAAGCAGTAAAAAGTTATGAAGAACTGCAAGTTCAAATCAAGCATGCTTTTATGATAGAGAAGCTGTTCGCATAAAAAAATTCAGGTTACTTGCATATAGTGCTATTTAAAAGGAAACTTTTTGGTCAGTATACGCAATTTCAGAAATTTTAGCTGGATGTGGGAAGACATTTACACTGATATCAGACTTACCTCATACATACTGTTTGCTGTCAAATGACCATGTTCCTAATTCCATCAACATGTAGGTAAGTTGGCCCCTACATTCATTGTGCTTAGTGTATTTTTCTTTATATAACCATGACACAAAGCAACAGACTGTATTAAATAAATACAGTTAGAACGTCTTCTAGAATCTTAGTTTTGTGAATTAACTTGACCCACAGCAGAATCTTTGTGGAAAGAGATGCAATATGACAGCTGATTAAAACATGGCAATAATCAAAGATCCATATTTATCGAGGAAATTCTGTGTTATATCCTATTCATTTAATCTTCAGGTAAATTTTGGAATAAAATATAGACCTTCAAATCTGGGAAGACTCAGGTTATGTCCTGAGTCTGTTACCAACTACTGAATTTAAAAGTTAATTTTGCATAAACCTGAGTTCCTTGTTTGCTAAAATTGAAAAATAAATTTGAAGACAAAAGAAGAAATTTAGCCAAGTGTTTATGACAAATTAATAGGAAGAAAAAAGCTCTCAGTGGCTACTCACCAGGAGGGGAAAGTTCTTCAACATGTTCATTTGGCTGTTTTTTCCCTTTGTCTTGGCTTTTTAGAGACAGGCAGAGCAACTTCTTTTAAAGGAAATGAGTCAAACGAGTTTAAAAAAGAAACTAGTTATTTTGTATTTTTTAATGCTTTCTCCAGTCCAGTGGTAGTCCCGGTCTGCTGGTCAGGAAGAAAGTGCTAGCTTAGTATATTTGGTCTAATACATTTCTTTCTGGGAGGAAAGGACTTTGTCTATTTTTATTTTAGTCTTTCGTCCTTTTGTGTATCTATCTTTGTATCATGAGCTGCGTGAATTAGCTCTTTTATCTGAACCTATCCTTAGGCTGCTGTGTCCACTCATAACTAAAGTCAACACTACAAAATGACTTTCACTGGACAAACTTCACTAAGGCCAGTAAAATTTATTTTTCATGACATAGAAAAATCCTGCTTACAAAATAGTAAATTTTTAAAATGTAGAAATCTGACACACTCCAGTATCATGAAGTAATCATACAAATAGGTACACATATAAATACATGATGAAATATAAATACTAATTATTTACTTTCACGATGTATATTGACCATCCACTGATTGCTAGGTACTCTGCCAGGTGCCCACGATGAAACACTGAAATGTGTATCACCTCTCCTACCCTCACAAGGCTGTCTGGCCATTTTTCTTTTCCTTTCTTCCTTTCTTTCCTTTCTTTCTTCCTTCCTTCCTTCCTTCCTTCCTTCCTTCCTTCCTTCCTTCCTTCCTTCCTTCCTTCCTTCCTTTCTTTTTTTTTGAAACAGGGTCTCACTTTGTAGTTCAGGCTGGCCCTGAGCTCACTATGTAGCCCAGGCAAGCCTGGAACTCAGCAATCCTCCTGCCTCTGCCTCCCCAGTGCTGGGATGACAGGCGTGAGCCACCACACCTGGCACTGTGGTATGTGGTATTGATGGCTGGTGGGCGTGAGTCACCACACCCAGCCTTGTATGTGGTTAGCAGGATCAAACTCAGGACCTTGTGCTTGCGAGGCAGGCACTGGCACCACTGAGCTAAGTCTCCAGCTCCATCTTTGTTTCTTTTTTTGAGACAAGGTCTTGCTTTGTAGTTCAGGCTGGCCACAATATCTATTATACATTCAGTTTTGCATTTTAAAATAAAACAAATATAAACTAATAGTATGAAGATAGTTTTTCAAAGTATGAAACAGTTTAAAAGTTGATATTAAAATAATGTTTTACTAACTCACTAGTTTTGATATACCTTTAAGAATGAAAAAAAACCTCTAAGTTTATCGCAAAATATTACAAACGGTCATGGATAAGTGATAGGACTGTGGATAAAATTAGCTTTCTTTGTTACAATTTCACAATTTTCCACAGTGGCACTGAGTGAGTTATATTGCAAATATATGATACGATGAAAATATATTGATACAGGCCCATAAAACCCCATGATATGAGGAAAAAGGAAGACAGAGTATTTGAAAAAGTAGTAATACAAATTGTTAAGAAATCTAGTCAGCCTGGCCAGTGAACTGCTATTCTGAAAATCAAAAGATTTGTTGAGAACTCCACCAGCAGAGGTGGGCCCAGCTTCAGGACCTCTGGGACAATGACAAGGTAAAAAATACGAGCCTAACACGTTTTTTCAAGTGCTAAGAGCAGGGGAGACGAGCGCAGGATCGCCGCACAGTGCAACAGTGCCATCTGCTGTCCAGTGTGACTGGACACCACCAATCCTGGAAGAAAAAAACGTATTTTCTGCTGTTTTTCTACTGAGAACTCAAAGATCTTAGCCGGATAAACTAAGCGGGACGAAGGTGAGGAGTAGAGAATGGACTAGCACCAACCCAAACAGCTCCCAGAAGCCGTCCACTAGCGTGACGGCGACAGTAGCAGGCAGTCCTCGACACGGAGAACACGGCGGGGCGGGGCCTAACAGGCACGGTGCTGGTCTGTGCCTGGGAGCCCGGCGAGGTCCTTACCGGTCTCTTAGACTTCGTCCCTTGGAATGTCTGCTTCCACGCAGTTCTCATTTGTGTGCTAAGGAATGGGCTGTATGACTTCCAGGACCTGCTGCCCGACTGGCCCATCTGCCCCTGCAGGACCGAGGTAGGATAGAAAACATAAAGATAGGTAGAAAGATGACAGGGGAAGCTGCATTTTAAACTCGTACTTTTAAGAAAAACCGTAGTTTCCGGACATAAAAGTTACTCAAGCCCTTTTCCTTTTCAGGAAACTCATTCGAAAAAATCCCTGAGGGTTTTAAAGAAACAAGCAGGAAGGGGATACTTCCACCCCACACTGTGACTGAGTACACAAACAAGCAAAGGATCTTAGCCAGTGGCAGCACATAGGTGCTCACCCTCGGCCCCCTACAAAGTGTGAAAATAAACAAAGGTGTTAGACAGAGGAGCTCATTCAAAGTCTGGAAAGGCCACTTGCACACAGACCTAGGACTCGCCATGGGCTGGCTCCACCAGAGGGCGCCACAGGGACTGAGAGAGCTGTGCGGCCAGGATCACTGTGGGAAGACTTGGGCAAGAGGCATTTGGAAGACTGCTGACCGGGGAAGCCAGAAATAGTCCCGTACTGACCTAACTACAGATCCGTCAGGGCTGCACAGCACATCTACAGGCTCTGTCTCAAGATACCAACACAGCAATGCAGACACTAGAGGAATTTTAGTATTTTTATTACCTTTTTCCATGTTTGCTTGATTTTTTTTTTTTTCCCTGAGACAGAATCTCGTTTTGTAGTTCAGGCTGGCCCTGAGCTCACTATGTAGCCCCGGCAAGCCTCGAACTCAGCAATCCTCCTGCCTCTGCCTCCCCAGTGCTAGGATTACAGGCGTGTGCCACCACGCCCAGCATTGTGGTATGTGGTAATGATTGCTGGTGGGTGTGAGTCACCACGCCCGGTATTGTTGTATGTGGTTACCAGCGATGGAACCAGGGACTTTGCGCTTGCTAGGCAGGTGCCGGAACCATTGAGCTAAATCTCCAGCCCTTGTACATTTATTCTTGTCTTATTCTATTCATCTTCTTTCTCTCTTTACTCAAATATCTCTCTTCATTTCATGATATTTTCATGGGAGTGCATTGCAGATAGCCAAGTTAGTTAGAAATTATTATAAGCAGCTAGACAGGGCTAGTCCTTGAAGAGCCATATGTACACATAGTGAATACACATTCAGTGAAAGTCAGTATTATCAAAGAAAAGAAATTACTATATCCTCATACTGCCCTTAGGGATGAATAACAGTGACTGATATTCTAAATAGGTATCAATCACCAGAATGAGAGATCAAAACCTTAACTCTTGCCTTCTAGAAGTCCTTGACCCATTCATTACCAAAAATTCTTGTTCCTTGTATTATTACTATGTGACTTTCTTCCTCATTGGTTCTCCATTGAATCAATATTACCTAAGTGACTATACCTGTTGTAATCTTATTGGTTGACCATAGTTTCATCCTACCTCATATCCACCTTATGAATTCCCATTGGACCAATAGAAACTGTCTGTACTTGTAATCTTACAGTACAAGTGTACTTGACTATAGTTTTGTCCCACTTTGTACCCAAGTTACCTCATGGCTTTGCCCAATAAAACAACTTTGAGAAGCAGGTTGGGCACTCACTTTCTGGTCCTCCTTCTGTCTTTCTTAGACCAAAGCTATTTTAGTCTCAATAAATTTTTTCTATTCTTTTTTTTTTTTTTATTTTTCTGAGACAGGGTTTCGCTTTGTAGTTCAGGCTGGCTCTGAGCTCACTATGTAGCCCAGGCAAGCCTCGAACTCACAGCAATCCTCCTGCCTCTCCCTCCCAAATGCTGGGATTATGGGTGTGAACCACCACACCTGACACTGTGGTATGTGGTTATCAGGGGTTGAATTTGGGACCTTGCATTTGCAAGGCAGATGCCAGAACCACTGAGCTAAATCCCCGGCCCCATTTTTCCTATTCTTAAGGTCCATTGTTCCTATAATTCATTCTTTGATTTTAGTGAACATGAACTTGTGTTTGAATATATAGCAGGTTTGGGGAGTTACATCTGTTCCTCCTGTGTCAAGTGAACAATGTCTCTTGTCCTTATTGTTTGCTTCAATATTCCCTTCTTTCCTCCTTCAAACTCTTTCTTCTTTGTTCTTCCCTAGTATTCCAAAGTTTGGGTGTTCATCCTTTGGCCTCTAGCCTTGCTTCTACTGTATTTCTTTTCACTTACCTGTTTTGTTCCTTATCCCTCTTAAATTTCACTCCTGCAGGATAAAATCACTATCTTAAAGGGAAACTCACTGAATGCAACCTCCTGTTTTATGTTGAATTTTGTTATACAGTGGTAGAGCTGGCTCACATGGTTAAAGGTTTCAGGTTGTCAGTTAATAGGTTGTGTCAGATGCCATTAATACTGCTAACTTTCTTATTCTAGCAAGGATATCATGCCTGTTTTAATAAGTTGGTTTCCACTGTATGACAGAATTGGGATTGTTTTGGGTCATAAATATTACTACAATCCAGTACCAGAGGGCTTGGTGCTGAGCTAAATAGCAGCTTCTCATCCTCATTAGATTGGAAAGGTAGGATCTTGGGATAAACTCAAAGACCAAGGAATACCTACACCTAGAAGACATGTCTGAGGAATAGTCATAGCCCAGAGAAGTATTAATTTATTAATGATAAAGCTATTTGCCACAATAAATCTACAAGCAATGACTTAGAAAACAAAATAAAATTTAAAAACTTAAAATGCCAAGATGTAGAAGGAAAATGCAACCCAGATATCCAGCCTAGCCAGGACAAATACAGATACAGTAAGATATAGGAAATTAGAAGCAACCTACCTGAACTTTCTGAGACGATCACTGCAGAAATAGAGAAGAGGCTATATAGAAAATAATCTTTCCCATTAAAAGAAAAGAAATGAAAATCAAAATGAAGGGCATGCTCAACAAATCTCAAGTAGATACAGATAAGAAAGAGAAGAGTTTAGGAAAAGGATAGAGACTATGAACATTCAACATAGGAAAGAAATGAAATCCATGAAATAGGTTCAAACAGATATGAAAGATATTAAAAACTCCACTGAAAGTATGGACAATCATTTAAACTAAGGTAAAGATGAAATTTCAGATCTAGAGCATATGATTGCAGTTACTGATCAGGAAAAGAAAGATAACTTAGAAATAGCAGGAAAAAATGAAAACTCAATCCAGTAATTGCAAGGTGATGCAAAGAAAAGCAGTATGAGATTAACTGGAGTCAATGAAAGAGCAGGAGAAGTGCAAATGCCATCAAATACCTGTTCACAGATGTAATGGCAGGAAATTTCACAAACATGAAAAAAATTAACATACATGAAATGAAGCATATGGAAATCCAAATACCCCCGACCAAAATAAACCTACAGCAAGGCATGTAATAACAAATCCAAGAAATTCAGCACAAGAGCAGAATATTAAAAACAGAGAAAGGAAACAAATCATCTATAAAGGAATATCCAATCAGAGCACACAAATCATTAAAGCAAGGAGAATATGAAGTATTTCAACCCCTAAACTAAAACAATCTCCAACCCAGATTCATGTATCTGACAAGATCATCGTTCAAAATGAGTGGAAAATAAAGAATGACAAGATTCATTCATTTATGTGCAAATGGATACACCTGGAGGACACACTAACAAGTGAAATAAATAGACAACAGATAGGCAAGTACCGGATCTTTTCTTTGATATGAGCACCTGTAGATGCAAATGAGCTCTAGAAAGTATGACAGTTTTTGTAGAATAGGAAATTTCCAAAGGAAATTTGGTGTGTGAATGTAATGAGGGGAAGGAATAAATATGATTCTGAAAGAAAATAAAAGAGCATGTATATAGGGGGTGGGGAGGTGTGGGTGGGTAGTGATACGGGTAAAAATGAGAATTATTAACTTGTGTCATATACTGGTACAAATTCCTCAATGTTATGTGTGATTGTGAGATGTATATAAAATGTACCAAGAAAGAATTCAATTTTTAAAAAATGAATGGAAAAATAAGATATTTCCATGACAAAGAACAACTACAAAAATCCGCAATCCCAAACCCAGCTTTACAAAGTGTTCTTTTAGAAAGAGAAAAATGAAAACCATAATCCTAAAAAGACCATCATAGAGAATCCCCTAGGCAAGGGAAGAGCTTAAACAGAAGGAAAAGGCAAGGAGCCAACAGTAGAATAATAGCACAACAGGAACAAGCCAAAACTATCAGTTGTAACAACCAATGCAAATGGTTTCAATTCACAGATCAAAAGAAAAAGATGGCAGAATGGATCAAGAATCAAGATCTAGGGCCGGAGATTTAGCTCAGTGATTCTGGCGCATGCCTCGCAAGCGCAAAGCCCTGAGTTCGATCCCAGGAACCACATACAATGCTGGGCATGGTGACTCACGCCCACCAGCAATCAATACCACATACCACAGTGCCGGGCGTGGTGGCTCACGCCTGTAATCCCAGCACTCGGGAGGCAGAGGCAGGAGGATTGCTGAGTTCCAGGCTTGCCTGGGCTACATAGTGACCTGAGGGCCACCCTGGACTACAAAGCGAGACCCTGTTCCCCCCCAAAAAAACTTATTATTATTATTATTATTATTATCCTTTAACTTATTCCTCCGTTTCCAACTCTCCATAATCCTTCATAGCCAGCTTTCATTCTTCTACAAATTCAATTATAATAGATTCTTAATACAGTATTTCTTCTATCATTTCATATGTGCACTTTTTTCTGGTTTATTTCACATGACATAATTCTTTTTGGGTTAACCACATGAGTCATTTTTAAAAAAGGAAGGATGATTATCGATGACCCCTGCAGTGAGTCTCCATCTCCGTTGAGACAACATGACACAGACTGAGAAAGAGAGAGAGAACAAAGACACATAGACACTTGAGAGAAGCAGCTGGGTTTTGTGGCTGATGTAAGCGCTTCTGGGCACCAAAGACAAAAGGCTTCATGGACATCTAGTGTTTATTCATTACAAGTGGGGGCTGCAGATTTAGCTCAGTGGTTCCAGCGCCTGCCTAGCAAGCGCAAGGTCCCTGGTTCGATCCCCAGTGGCCACATACAACAATACCAGGCGTGGGCAATCAGTACCACATACCACAAATGCCAGGCTTGGTGGCTCAAGCCTGTCATCCCAGCACTCGGGAGGCAGAGGCAGGAGGGTGGCTGAGTTCGAGGCTTGCCTGGGCTACATAATGAGCTCAGGGCCAGCTTGAACTACAAAGCGAGACCCTGTCTCAAAAAACAAACAAAACAAAACAAACAACAACAACAAAAAAAAAACAAGTGTGGAAAGCAGGGGAGGACACCCTATGGTAGTAGTATCACAGGCAGGACCATAGAGGGAGACATTACTATACCTTCACTGAAAAGAACAAATGGCTAATTCCAAGGGGAAGAATTTAGTTTGTGTCAAATTGACCTTGGCTGGAAATGAACTCAGCACGGCCCTGCTACTTCTAATGTAGTATAGCCGAATTGTGGAAGTCACAAAGGTTGTGCCACTTATAGCCGCTAATACTGGGCAGAGGTGTCTGCTATGGCAGGATTTTCTCCTTTGTTGGTGAATAATTCTCCACATAAGCATACAGCACATTTTCTTAAGCCATTTCTATGGGTTTTTAGGTTTATAAGATACACTCAGTAAAAATTTTTTATTGCAATTAAACATCAGAGTTACCTATTTCTATATGTTCATGGTGGTAAATACTAGTGTTTGATAATAAAACAATGTTTTCAACACAATGCCATATACTATCTCTTTATGTTGTACAGCAAGATAATAAAGAACAATTTGTTGCTCTTGTTTTGATTGCTGTACATTTTCATACATAGAAAAAGTTTTGTTTTGGTGTTATTGGTTCATACATATAATATACTCTCATTATTTTTATCTTTCCCTAATCTTGTCCTTTACCTCCTTTTCCCCTGGTCTCTGTCCCAACATGAAATAGTATTCGTTCTATTTTCCTGTCATTTTGCCTTTCCTATAATGCATGTCTTTTTTTTTTTTTTTTTTTTGAGACAGGGTCTAGCTTTGTAGTTCAGGCTGGTCCTCAGCTCACTATGTAGCCCAGGCATGCCTGGAACTCAGCAATCCTCCTACCTCTGCCTTCCGAGTGCTGGGATTACATGTGTGAGCAACCATGCGTAGCATTGTGGGATGTGGTACTGATTGCCGTGAGTGTGACCACGCCCAGCATTGTTGTATATGGTTACCAGGATCAAACTCAGGACCTTGCGCTTGTGAGGCAGGCGCTGGAACCACTGAGCTAAATCTCTGTGTCCCCTCCCCTTTTTTTTTTGAGACAGGGTCTCCCTTTGTAGTTCAGGTGGGCTTTCAGCTCACTATGTAGCCCAGGCAAGCCTGGAACTCAGCAATCCTCCTGCCTCTGCCTCCTGAGTGCTGGGATGACAGGCGTGAGCCACCACGCCTGGCATTGTGGTATGTGGTATTGATTGCTAGTGGGCGTGAGTCATCACGCCCAGCATTGTATGTGGTACCCAGGATCGAACTCAGGGCTTTGCGCTTGCAAAGCAGGCGCTGGAAGCACTGAGCTAAATCTCCAGCCCTATAATGTATGTCTTAATTACTTTTTTCTCATTGCTGAGAAAAAATATCCAACACCTAAAGTTAAAGGGGGAAAGTTTTATTTGGCTTACAGTTCACAGATTTTTCAGTCTACAATCAGTTAGCTCCAAGACAGTGTGGCACATGGCAGAGGGGCATCGCAGAGGAGAAAGAGTTTATGGTGAATAGCTAGTGAAAGGAATAAATGCCTTAACAGCACCTTCTTATCCCTTTTAATTTATGCAGATATGGGCAGGTAGCACTCACATCCTTAATCCTAGTGTCCTCGGGTCTAGCCTCACCATGGATCGATCACACACTGTAGATTCAGCCATCTCTGAGGAAGCATGAGGCTTTGAGGAGATATCTAACCACAAACCATAGCATTCTGCCCATGCTCCCCCTCCAGAGACTCATGGATAGCCCTTGATGCAAGAAAGCATCTAGTTCATCTCCAAGAGTTGTGAAAGGCCTCACAGTTTCGACATTGCTGAAAAATCCACGTGCAAAGTCTCTTCTGAGATTCAAGGCAAACTCTTAGCTGCAAACCCCTGTAATGAAAAGAAAGTTAAACACTTCAATGACACAAGAGAGATATTTCCATCTCAAAGGTTACAGAGGGTTACAGAGGAATGGGACCAGAGGAAGTATGAAATCCAACAGGGCAAATATTAAATCCCCAATTCCCCTTCCAGCAGCCCTGGCAATTTAGTAATTTGTGAACTCAAAAGGGCTTGGGTGGCTCCATGCTTGTAGCACTGTAGATGGCTGGCGCTTCCACAGCTTCTCCCTTGGGCCTGTTCTGCCCCCTCCTTTGCAACTTCCTGCAGGTCATTCACGCTGCTGGCTTGTGCAAAATTCGGAGGTCTCCACTGCACCTTTGGTGTCATGCTCAAAGCTTCACACACTGCCCTCTCAGGGAACACTTCCTGGTCTCCTGGGCCTTCTGAAATCTGAGTGTGAAGCCTTCCTGACCCCATAATTCTTCCATTCTGCATGTGCCTAAGACCAGTGCTATGTGGATAATGCTCCAGCAGGAGCAGCAGCCAAGCTTCCTTCTCTCTTGGATATAGGGGTCGAGTCCCTATGAACCAAATCCCAATGAATAACTTTCTTAGGCTGCTGCCATTGTGAAACATGGCACTCTGGGGCTCTCATCTCAAAACAAAATCTTTCAGTTTGGAGGCTGTAAACAGTGGAATCCTGTTGTTTCTTTTTTTAAATTAAATTCTTTATTGGTACAATTTATATACATCTCACAATCACATATAGCATTGGGGAATTTGTACCAGTATATTACAGAAGTTAATTCTCATTTCCTGTTGTTTCTTATGATGTCTTATGGCCATCTTTCTTATTGTCCTTTTCCAAAGTACTTGGATTTTTAATGTTAATCTTTCCAGTAGCCAAGTTCTCCTCTGTTCTATAATTTATGGTACATTTTAGGAATACATTGGACCGCATTCATCACTGAGAACTTGTACCAGTACATGGTATATCTTGATTCTGACTTTTCCCCATTCATCTGCCTTTCTTTTAACTCCAACCCCTACATTATTTTTCCTTTTACCATCAAGTTTTTTTACTTTACCTTCTTTATTTTCCCCTTCCTCTGCCAGGTCCTCTTTCCCTTTGAACATTTTCTTCCTATTTCACAATACCTATCATACATTCTTGACCTTATTTACAACTTCAGTTTCTCACACTAGAAAAATGATCCGGTATTTACACCTCTGTGGCCTCTCTTTGACTCACGAATATGTCCTCAAGGTGCATCGATTTAGCTATAAATGTCTCTAATTTACCTTTCTTTATGGCTAACACTCCATTTTATTTATATATTTTTTAATTTAGTTCTTTATTGATGTATTTTACCTACAGCTCACAATCACACTTAACACTGGGGAATTTGTACCAGTATATGACATGAGTTAATTCTCATTTTTATCCATATCCCCAAAACACATATTCTTTATGCAGTGTCTGATTGATGGATATTTGGGCTGTTTGAAAGATTCAGTTATTACAAACTGTGCTGCTATAAACATAGGTGCACATATGTTTCCATGATATGATGCTTTTAATTCTTTTGTGAATATACCCAGTTGTGGATTAGCAGGGTCAAATGGGACCTCTAATCCAAGTTTTTTGAAGAAAAACAGTTGTCTTCAGACTGATTTCCACAGTGGTTGCACCAGTCTACATTCCCACCAACAGTGGAGAAGAGTTTCTTTCTCCCCACAGCCCACCAGCATTTGTTATTGGTTGATTTCCTGATAACAGCCATTCTTTGTGGAGTGAGATGGAATCTCAGTGTAATTTTCATCTGTATCTCTCGAATGGTGCTGAGCATTTTTCATGTGTACTTTGCTCCTTTACTTTTCCATCTGAAAAATGTCTGTTGATTTCAGGTCCCCATTTTTGAATTGGATGTATTGCCTTCCTATCACGAACAACAAAGTCACTGAGAGAAAAACTGAGGAAACATCTGTTCACAATAGCATAAAAAAATGAAATATCTAGGAATCAATCTAACAAAGCACGTCAAAGACTTCTTCTCTGAAAACTGCAACACTGAAAAAGGAGATTGAAGGGGATATGAGAAAAGACATCCCTTGTTCCTAGGTAGGAAGAACCAATGTGTCAACAATGGGACTAGATCTTATTAAAAGGCTTCTGCACAGCAAGAGAAATTACCAACAGAGTGAGAAGACCACCTACAGTGTGGGAGAAAAATACCATGTTGGGCTGGAGATTTAGCTCAGTGGTTACAGCATCTGCCTGGAAAGCACAAGGTCCCGAGTTCGATTCCTGTAAGCACATACCAGAATGCCGGGCATGGTGGTTCATTCCTGTAATTCAAGCACTCAAGAGGCAGAGAAAGGGGGATTGCTGTGAGTTTGAGGCTAGCCTGGGCCACGTAGTGAGTTCAGAGCTGCCCTGAACTACAAAGCGAGACTCTGTCTCAAAAAAACTAAAAAAACCCCAAAAAACAAAAAACAAAAAAAACCCAGCTGTTCCTCGAAGAACTACTATCCATAATATCTAAAAGACTAAAAACTGACACCCCCAAATTTAAAGGCCCAATTCAAAAGTAGGCCTCTGATATGAACAGACATTTTTCAGATGAAGAATTGCAAGCAGCAAAGAAACATGAAAAATATGTTCAATATTACTGGCCATTCAAGAAATGTAGGTGAAAATAACACTGAGATTCCATCTCACTCCACAAAGAATGGTTGCTCTCAATAAATCAATCAACAGCAAATGCTGGTGGGGCTGCGGTGAGAAAGGAACCCTTCTCCCCTGTTGTGGAAATGTAGACTGGTGCAGCCACTGTGGAGAACAGTCTGGAGATGCCTCAGAAAGCTAGGATTAGAGGTCCCATTTGATGATAAATTGATACATAGCTAAATGGATGCATCTTGAGGCCATACTCATAAGTGAAATAAACAGTACACAGTTGTGTAAATACAATATCATTTCTCTAGTGTGAGAAACTGAAGTTGTAAATGATGTCCAGAATGTATGATAAGTACTGTGAAATAGGAAGAAAATGTTCAAAGGGAAATAGTAACAGGGTGGGAGAAGGGAAAAGAAAAAAATTATAGCAAAAAGGAAAAAACAGAAACAGAACTATGTATATAGGGGGTGGAGGTTGAGGGGCAGGTGGGGCAACAAGAAAAAATAAGAATCAAGATATATTATGTACAAGTACAAATTACCAATGAGGAATGTGATCATAATGTATTCTTAAAATGTACCAATAAAGTCTATTTATATAAAAACATAAATGTATAAAATCTAAATAACAACAACAACCATGGGGAAAAAAACCCAAGCAGTCTGAAAAAGGGAAATTAACCATGTAAACAAGGAAAAAGAAAGATATTGGGGGGTTGTGGGGTGGGTAGGGATATAGATAAAAATGACAATTAACTTGTGTCATATACTGGTACAAATTTCCCAATGTTGAGTGTGATTGTGAGCTGTATATAAAATATACCAATAAAGAATTCATTTTTAAAAAAATACTAAAATTCTTCTGATGTCTGCAGTTCTCTGTTAGTGTTCAAAGACAGAGTCCACAAATGCACCGTGTAGCCCATTAGGTCTATAGTAAGATCAATGGTGGACAGGAGGGTGTTTCTAACTTCTAGAGAAGAAAGCTTGGGTCTTTCCCCAGTCAGCAGCCTTCCAAAGGCAGGGTTCTAGTTTTACACATGTTGCAGAGTGGGGTTGATCTGATTATTGGCAGAAAACTTGTGGACAGAAACAGAACAGAGGCAGTTAGTCAAACTGACAGTTTTGTAACAGCGTACCTTGGTGGCCTTGTTTGGGTAAAAAAGGATTTTATGAGAAGAGGAGGCTATGATCATTTGTTTACGGGTTACTAATTTTACGTTTAATAGAACAGAGAACAATGTATATAGGGAGGGCTAAGTCTAAGGGAGAATTGCATAGGTTGGAGAAACTTATTTTTCCTTCTTTTAAAAGTCTTGCTTCAATCTGAACTCAATATGTGCAATAGTGCATCCCATCACCTGCAGTCTTTTTGGTTGATCATGGCTTTTTCTCTTTTGTATGATTTCTCATTGCACCAATGTCACCTAAGCTACTGTATTTGCAATGTTACTGGTTGACTGCAATTTTGTCCCACTTCAGACCTTCCTCATCTCGCAGTTTTGCTCCATAAAAGCCCTCTGAAAAGTAAAGTAGGTGGGCTACCCACCTTTCCCGGTTCCCCTTTCTGCCTCTCTTAGGCAGAAGCTTTCTTTCTCAATAAAATTTTCCTACTCAAACCTCTGTCATTCCTAAAATTCATGCTTTGATTTTTAGAGAACACGAATTAGTGTTTCAGGCCTTAACTCTCCTGCGTCAGTAGGGTGGGTAAGGATATGGGTAAAAATGAGAGTTAACTCATGTCATATACTGGTACAAATTCCCCAGTGTTGAGTGTGACTGTGAATTGTATATGAAATGTACCAATAAAGAAGTCAACTGAAAAAAAAATAATGAGGGGATACTGATACCTAATTCCCATAGTCCATACTAACCTCATTTTCTCATTCCTTCTGGCCTTGTCCCAGGAAAACTTCTCACAATGACTTTGATTTCTGGTGGAGTCAGAAAACAGGACTTTCCCAAAGCTGGGTGGAACCCCAGGTAGTCTGCTGGTAGAGTCTGTCCCTGTAGCACTGCAGTGGAGGCTTCAGACTTGGCTGGCCCTGGTTCATGTCTAAGATCAGCCAGGCAGCCCTGGCAACTTGCTTGATGGAGATGACTCTTGAGTTTCCTCCTATGTAAAGTCAGCCTGGTTGCACCTACCTTGTAGGTCTAGTGTAAAAATTAGAGACAATGCATAAAACATCCCAAGGGCCCTTACGTAATTTAGGCATTCAGCAAATGCCAGCTGCTATTCTTGCTTACCTTGTGGAGCTTTAAGGCTGTATCTCCCAGAGTTTCCTAAACAATTGGAGTGTTCTAGGACCCAGCAACTCCACCCAGCTTTACCATCATTTTTGCTATTGAACTGCAACTTCCCCATTCACTTCAGGGAAATTCTTCTGGAGTGAGGACAACTTAGGTTTCAGATGTACGAAGGAACAGACTCACAGCGTGGTGTCCCACGCACAGCCAGCTCAAAGCCCGCACTCCCATTTGATCACCACCTGCCTGGTTTCTACCATTCATTTCCTAGCCAACAAGAAATCCCACTCTCTTCAGCCTAATCAAATGAAGATTAATTCTCTGCGTTACTAATGCAGTGCCTCAATGTCCCAGGAAGACTGAAACTCCAAGCCAGAGAGACATGAGCCTCACTCTCTGAGGGGTGTCTCCTCAGGCAGGTCACTCAGTCCTTTGTTTCCCAGTCTTCTGTGTAGCCTCTTTGGCTGAGGCCTTCAGGAGTCCACAGTCTTCTCTTGGACAGTGTAGCTGGAGCTGTTTCTCTCTTTGTACTGGATACTATTGGTCCTCAGACCGCATTGATCTTCTGAGCCCATCCTTGCTAACAATCATAGTAAGTGACTGGAGATTTATGTTCACCAGAGGCAAAGAAGTCATAGATTGAGACAGGTTTGGGAACGACATAATGTTTTCCCCTGGGCTAAATGGTTCTTACTGTACGAAGGGCAGTAACCACACAGACCTGACACAGACAGTCGGTGGCATGGCCCTGACCCAGAAGAGGCGCTAAAGAAACATTTGCTTCCCAGGATTTTCTTTTTCCTAAACGTACCTGGAGTTGAGCGATTCCTGCGAGCTCTCTTCTGTGCAAGGGGACTCCCCCTCCCCCGCAAAAAAAAAAAAAAGGAATGGGGGCTGCAGCCAAAACTTCGTGTTGCTTTTGAAGGGAGAGACCTTGTGAGTGCATTGGCAGGTGGAGACAGAGCAGCGCAGTGGCCCAGGGGGAAGCAGACTGGCCTTGCCGGGAACAGTGGTGGGGTCTCATCTACAATCCGGCACTTGCCGCTCCAGGGTCTCTAGGAAGGGGAGTCACCTAATAATCTGCATCTCACGTATTTAGCTTGTCTGTCTCTGGAGTTGGACTGAGCAACATGGCCCTTCCAGGATAAGAAATACGTCTTTTACTTTTTCATGCTCAGCTGCTCTCACACTGCCTGAGCTACAGAAGCTCTGTTTTTCTCATTTGCTAAATGAATTTGGACTGAGGGTTCATAGCTACCACTTTCGCGTGAGGCTTCCTTAGCCTGTGGGCCTTTGCAGGAAATCCCTTTGCTAGCTTTCCCTGCACCCAATGACTTGACTTGGAGGCCAAGAAGGTGGCATGGCCACCCTGCTGTATGTGGCAGCTGCTATCTTGACCTCTACAAGGCTAGCTTAGACACCTGTCCTCCACGCTTTCTCTTAAGGGACTTAGCAGGTTCACACGTTTAGCTCTTGGGGTAAGTGTGGCAGGACCTGGAAGTGCTCTGATTTTCTTGTGACTGTTCTTTGCCTGTGGCTGGTACAATGGTAGAGGTGATGCTCGCACCTTCAGATCTGCTGCACGATGAGGTCAAGGATTCAGAAGCCCCCGGGAGAGACTACATGAAAATGGATTTGCATTTCTTGCTCTCAGGTGAGAGTGGGACGCTCCTATGGCTGGAAGGAAAGCCGATCCCACATAATTTAGTAGCCCAGGGGCCACGAGGCCATGATCCTTTTGGATTTACCACACTGGCTGAAGGGGAAAGTGCAAATGTTAATGTCATCTTGCCCTGCTCCTGGATGCAAACGGACGAGGGAGTGGGTGCACACACACATGCAAGTGCACAACACACAGAAGTTTCTAAACAACATGCACATTGTAATGAGCCATAGTCCCTAAGAGAAGCGCAAGGTTATTTTCCTGAGATGCCACATGTGAGGTGAAGTTTTCAGTTTGGTTCTTCCAGTATCCCAATCTGCTACACTAGAGACCCCCTACTCCACTGTTCTAGGGTCTTCATCATTATTAATCTTTTGATTATCTTGAAAGTCAGTGGAGGCCACCCTTCAAGGCTACATTCATCTCTTTCTTGCCCCGTTCTTGTCCACTGCTTTCCCCTTGTAGAAGTTTTTTTGTTTTTGTTTTTGTTTTTTGAGACAGGGTCTTGCTTTGTAGTTCAGGCTGGCCCTGAGCTCACTATGCTGCCCAGGCAAGCCGCCGCGAACTCAGCAATCCTCCTGTCTCTGCCTCCCGAGTGCTGGGATTACAGGCGTGAGCCACCATGCCAGGCATTCCCTTGTAGAAGTTATGATGGAGAACTTGGCATTTCACAAATGTCCAGGATGTGTTCAGTGCTTCCATATTGATGCCTTCCACATCTTCAAAATTAGTTTCAGAACTCAGATTGTCACCTCATCAAGAATTTTCTGAGTTTGTCATTTCTCTAGTATCACCATGATAGTCCTAGTCCTTTTCCCACCTTTGTTCCACCTTCTTGTTCTCCTTTACCTGTATTCTCATTTTTCACAGCAAGTTATGGTTTCCCCTTCTGTTTCATAATGACCCTCTTCCAAGTTTGATTCAGTAGCTAATAGAATACTCGGTATAAAATAATTTCATAGTATACTCTGATGCCCCTTTCATTTCTCTGGCAGCTTTTTAAAGTATCTCTTGAACTCTCTAGCAATCTATAATGCTTCATTCCCTCTCTCTTCCCATGAATCCCTCTTATAAGTTTTTCTATATTCTCCTGCACCCTATATTCATTCTTTATCTCAGTATTTATAGTAATGTTAGTTAACATATTTTTCTCTCCCACAGTATTGAGAACATTCCGTGGAATTGGGTGTTGTGTGTTAAGAAATATCTCCATAATCTATACCTGTTCCTCATCTAACAGGTGTTAAGAAGTATCTCCATAATCTATATCTGTTCCTCATCTAACAGATGTTAAGAAGTAGCTCCATAATCTATATCTGTCCCTCATCTAACAGGTGGTTAATAAAGGAGCAAGGCATACTAGTCATTATGTTTTTCTTTTCTTTTATGTTTTTCTATGTTCTTCAGTAACTACAACAAAATCATGGAAAAAGCTCAGTGTTCTTTATAAAATAGTGAAACAGAAAGGTCAGGTATGAAAATTTCCCCTGTTTCCCTCCTATATTTTACTGGTTATTTCAAACCTTTTGTTTTTGCAGTACCAGAGATCATACCCATAGGCTTGCATGGCAGGCAGTGGCACCACTGAGCTAAATCCCCCCTCCCCCACCCCGTTCACGGTACTACATAGGCATGGAACCACTGAGCTCAATCTCAGGCCCCTCAAACTTTCAGAGTAGCCATTTCAACGATCCAATTTTGTACTACATCACAGACTATGATGCAACCACTTCATTTCGTAACGTTAGCAAAACCGTCACTGTTGCAGGAACTCAAGACACTGCAGAGGCCAATGGGTGAAAGAGCAAGATTTACCCCAGGTTTTCAGGTGCACACTGGCTCAGGGGAGTCACGCCCAAGGGTTGAGCCCTGAACAAAGGAAAGGCCTCAGGTTTTATCCATGTGGCTGAGGAGTCCTCTTTCTCATGGCACAAAACTGGGGATGGTGGGAAAGTGAGGTTATAGAAGCTCAGACAGAAGCAGTTAATCACATGGGAATAGTCTTGTAACTTAGCCTTGAAAGAAGACAGAGCCTCGTGATTACGAGACGTCATAAACTTTGTCTACAGGATATAGTTGCCGATTTTATCTGTACCAGAACAAGGAGTTACAGCTACAGGGGAAGAGGAGTGACCCAAGGCCGAGGGAGAACTGCCAAAGGCTGGGAAAAATGTGTTTGCCTTTAAGTCCTGTTTTATTCAAACAAATCTCAATCACAGCAAAACAAAAATATTTCCTGTTACATATTTAATCATATTATGATCCTTAACAATATGAGAAAATGAGTATTAGTTTTCAATATCCAAAAAATGCTCTATTTTGTAATTAAACAATTAACATTCATCACGAGTACAAAATACAGTGCCTTCCCCTCCATTTGCATTACTTAAAACTCAGGATCCAGGCCTTTTACTCCTTGGGGGTGCCCTGAACTCCCTATTGTCGCACTCAAGGGTCTTCCTCACATTTGTCTGGGGAATGGTGTATCCTGTATCCCGGCAGTGACTTCACTCAGGAAGTTACTGCCAAGACCTGGTACAGCTGCAAGGCTGCCAGCAAGCTCAGCGGCATCGGCTCCACCTCTCCTGCCGGGCACAAGCCATACATCGCAGAGGAAACGGGCCGCTCCCTCAGGAGGACGTCTCAGAGGTGACAGGCAAAGGTGCGGGTCTCCGCAGCCGTGGGATAAGGGCAGAAATGACTACTGGTATCGCTAATGCCCGCATGGGAGAAGAGAATGGCATGGAGTTCCTGCCTTCTTTCGCCTAGTACACACAACGCGAGATTGTTCGCACCTCTGGGGAAGCAGCGAGTCTCTACTCACCTCATTCACACCCAAAGCTAGCTGTAGAGTAGGGACCAAACCCAAGGAGGGACTGATGGATTGATTTTAAAGATTGTATTTATTTTCTTGGTACTGGGGATCAAACTCGGAACCTTGTATTTGTGAGGGAGGTGGCATAATCTCTTAAACTAAATCCCCAGCCAGGGGCTTTATTCTTATAACTTTCCACGAGAGGTGCTTTGGCGTCTTGGTTTTACGCTGAGCTCCCGTTCACTGCCCCTATTTTCAGAAAGCATTTGCGTATATCTAATACCACGTCTTGGACCCAGATAATGCAGCTAATACTGCAGTGCTGGGTGGTACGACAGGAAAAGAGCCTTTGCCAAGCTATGTACTCGCGGAGTTAGGAAGCAGGGCAGTGACAGCGTCAGACTTGCATTTGTGCAGCCTCACAAAGGGACAGGCTGTCCTGACAGATCACAAAATGGAAGCAATTAGAATAAGAAGCGCAAGGAATGAATGTGAGCCTTAAGGCTGTTGCCATGGAGACAGAGAGCCGGAAAGGCATTTCAAGGGTGACCTTAGAAGAGTTTCAGAGACTGGCCGGAAACGGAATGGTGAGGTGATGGAGCGCAGGTTGGCTCCGAGGTTTGTACGCTCCTGTCTATCCGAAGAGCTGATCTAATCTGCGCCTCACATGGAGCCCTCTGAGCTTCAGTATGCCTTGCTTTAACTCAGCCTTTCTTCTGCCTCAAGTGTGTCCTCTCCCTCCTCTGACTACCCAAATCCCATCCGCCCGCTCACAGGCAAATTCTTTCTTTCTTTCTTCTTTCTTTCTTTCTTTCTTTCTTTCTTTCTTTCTTTCTTTCTTTCTTTCTTTCTTTCTTTCTTTCTTTCTTTCTTTCTTTCTTTCTTTCTTTC
>PVIC010012587.1:0-39422 GCA_004025085.1 Thryonomys swinderianus
GCATATTTCTCCCTCCCTCTCCCTCTCCCTCTCTCCCTCTCCCTCTCTCTCTCTCCCTCTCTCTCTCTCTCTCTCTCTCTCTCTCTCTCTCTCTCTCTCTCTCTCTCTCCACATTTGTCTCTTTATGATTTCTGAGGAGACATTTACTTTCTTTTCATAGTATTGGCATTTGATTTTCATTTTCATTTGAAGGTTGTATTTGCACTGAATTGGCACTGTGGCAGGTTCACTGCATGTTGTTTGCCATCTGCAAACCTTGATTGTAATCGGGTCAGGGCTAGAAAGGAAATTGAAGCGTATTGCAGGCACTAAAATCCAGCCAAGTGAAGTGTCATTTCATCTAGCTTTAAACTCTGCCCAGAGCTCTAAAGAAATGTGGCAGAACTTTCCTGGAGAAAACATACATTTTTATCATGGGGGGATATGGGCCCAGAGTGCCAAAGGCAGGAACTTTCACATACCTAAGCCAATTTACTTGTATCTTAACTGCCTTGGAAGAACTGTCAGGACTTTCACTGAGAAAAAAGAAAATACTATTTAGATTGTCTTTGAGATTTTTTTGAACCTACAGCATTCTTCCAGAGCCCAAATCCCCTTGTTTTTGACAGAATCTGACTTTCATAAAAATGTGCCCCAAAAATGGCATGAGTACATGGGAAGACCATGTTCCTTGTTGCTATGGGCCCATATCCAAGGTTGTATACTTAGTTGTGGAAATGTCTCCTGTTATTCTTCTTCTCATACACATGGCTGGGTAGCTTGAGTAGGACTCAGTTTTCTTAGCTTTGATACATTTTTTATGTCTTTTCAAAAGTTCAGTGAATTTGTTTTAGATTTGTCCAACTATGCTCTTGCTGTTGCATATAGTTAAAGTCATCTAATCCAGTCTTTCCATGAAATGGTTAAATCTGTTCTTTAATATTACCGAATTGTTGCCAAGCTTCTCCTTGAATACTTCTGGTGAAAGAGAGCTCACCTTTTCCCCATTCCCCTCCCCTACGACTCATTTTCTCATTAAAACATTTGCTGATGCATATATTTTGTTAATGCAAATATCGATATTTTGCATATGCTAAATTTGCATATATTGGATTTTTGTTGATGCATATAGTAACTTCCAATTGTAAGTTAGTTCCCACTGTGGTGTAACTAAATAAATTGTGTTTCACTCTTATGTGATAAATGTATTTGAAGGAAAAAGAACACATTTCTTGAGTTTTCCTCTCTTAGTTGAACATTAGTATTGAGTCTTCTTGTCCTGGACTTTTTCCTCTCCATGAATTCCAGTTTCTTTCTTTTTCTTTCTTTCTTTCTTTCTTTCTTTCTTTCTTTCTTTCTTTCTTTCTTTCTTTCTTTCTTTCTTTCTTTCTTTCTTTCTCTTCCTTCCTTTCCCTCCTTCCTTCCTTCTTTCTTTCTCTTTGTTTGTTTGTTTGTTTCTTTCTTTCTTTCTTTCACCCAATTCATGAATTCCATTTTATCTGTACTGCTTATCAAACTTGACTGGGACATACATCCATTCCCTTTCTGCTGGTTTAATGACATCTCATGTTCCTTGTTCAGTTTCTTCTTTGTATAGCTGTAGATTCAATTTTTAATTTTACATCATTAACACTGTCAGATGATTTTAATTAAAACAGGTATCTCCCATTCCTCCTTCCCTTCTATCCTCCTCTCCTCCGGGAGATAAACATTTTAATTTGGCATGAAGTTAACTAGTCCAACTTTTGGCACACAAAGTGCCTGTTGTAGCCTTCCTCAGTAGTTGAATGAAGCTCAAGATGTTTTTGAAACCATAGATCACGCTAAGGATTTTTTATAACATCTTTGAGTTAGATAGCAATATACTAAAAGAAATATACTACACTGGATTAAAAGGTTATTTCCCTGGTGCATCAGGCCAACAGAGAACATAAAGCTTCCCCGTAGGTCCTAGAAATTTCTGGTTGTCAATGTAGAAATCCTCTATCTGTTAGGTTCCTAACACTCACTGGTCAGCAAAAACTTTAGTCAGGGAGCTGCCTATCACACTGATAGCACGACAAAATAGGTCATAGATGTGAAAATATTGTATCTGTTCTCTGGTATGAGAAACTGAAGATGTTAATAAGTTCTAGAATGTATGATGGATATTGTGAAGTAGAAAATATGCAAAGGGAAATGTGGTGGAGGAGTGAGCAATGAGGGGTAAAGAAAAATGTGATGTAATAAAAAAGGGAAACAAAGCTTATGTATTTAGGAGGTGGGGGGTTGTGGGGTGGCTAGGGAAACAGGAAAAATGAGAATTAAATTGTGCCATATACTGGTACAAATTCCCAATATTGACTTTGATCATGATGTGCATATATAATGTACCAATGAAGATAAAAATTAAGAAGAAGAAAAAAGAAAAGATGTAGGAAGAGTCTATAATAAGCACAAGAGATAAGAGATTTCATGAGGTAATAATCTGAGCCCAGGAAATCAGAGCCCAAGACCAAGAGAAAACCACTGTTTGAAACTAAAACTAAGAGGAAAACTCCACATTGAACCAGAATGATGTCAATAGATGGCCAATGATCAACAATAAAGAATAATACTGCTAAGTAAGAATATTGAAAGCCAGAACAAAGATCTACATTCCAGGGAGTTCTGACACCTGAAATTAAAAGTGTGATCACATACCCACATAACAAGTAATTTCACTTAGGATTTTCTATGAAAACTTTCTGGGAAGTCAGGGACGACTTTGGTAAGTTCTATAAAATGTTAGGCCAGGCATGCTAGCTGTCTGTCATGACAGAAGTAAATGGTAAAATGCATTGGTTATATACCATACAGCATAATGCTACAGATAAAAACAACATACTAGATATATGCATAAGAATATGAATCTTTATAATATAGTTTGTAATGAATATTAAAAGAACATTATAACATGATATTATTATATATAAACTTATATACACAATACACTTTTAAATGAGCATATAGAAATATATGCATTTTCACACTAAACAAGTACTTACAAAAAAGTATAGAATTTTGAAAATGAATAAGGGCAGTAAAGAAACTTAGCCGGGATCATTGGTGAATTAAAGAATATGATGACAACCCTTTTCATCTGACACAAATAAAATAAATAAAACCTTAGGTAGTGTGTGCAAATAAAGAAGGTGACAAGACAGATAGGACACAGAGCTGTCTAGTAGAACTTCTTGTGACAATGAAACTATTCTGTGTCTGCTCTGTATGCTAACCACTAGCCACATATGTCTATGGAGCACTTGAAATGTGACTTATATGACTGAGTTTTTATTTAATTCATTTATATTCAAATTTAAATGGCTACACCTGACTACTGGCTACTGTATTGGAGGATTCAATTCATGTGTTTTAAATGAGCCCAAATACTGGCACAGAAAGAGTATATAGATGCTAGAGTTATAGAAAACAGTTGCTTTAACAATTGGCCCTATCAATGGATAAGAAGATACTTGAAGAGCCTAAGACAACTAAGATGACTAAGAAAGAAGAATGCTTGTTTTGCTCATCAGTAGCTCAACATCCAGAAACCCTGTCACTAGACATTCCTCCCTATTATAGACTGGGCAGCCAGAAGTGGGAAGGATCCTGCAGAACCAACTGTTGCTTCTCAATGGATGTGGCCTTTAGAACAGTACACACAATGGATGTTTTCTCTGCAGACTTTAATGAGCACAGAGCCCCAAAATGCCATCTGTATGGCTTTGGGCACTAGCCAGGGTTGGCTTGAGCTGGATACTAGCAAAGATACCTCAGGGAGCTATTTCAGACTTAGTGTTCTGAAGATTTTTTGTTGCTTTGGATACGGGTGATGATGATGAATTCTGGAGGTTCAGAATAGATAGCTAATGAGAGATGACTGCTATTCTACTGGACAATTCTAATTAGAATGACAACACATCTTTTCTTGGTTCCAACTCATTTTCTTTTCTAATATGCCTGTCTTGTATGCCTATCCTTTCCTTTCTTTCTAAATAGAGTTTATGTAGAAAATTAATGTAATATGAGGAAAATGCTTCCAATGGAGATGAGAGTGGCATGGACATATGAACGTGTCATTGGCCTCCTGGGTGATCTTGCAGAGTCATTGAAATTCCCCTTCCCTATGTTGAGTAAAAATCTATAGCATTGTGGAAGTATTTTGTGAGCAGTGAAACTCATCATAAAGTATTTCCATCTACACGTAAGAAAGTAAAGAGATACCCCAATGGATTTTACTTATTAGTGAAAGATGCCTGAATCCTCTAACCTGTGGCAGTGATAGGTCTCCTGGTTGTGAAAAGGTCCATGCATCCAGCAGCCTATCAATTTAAGAGTGAGTGTGGAGCTCCTCCACAAGCTTACGTGCAAACGGAGTGTGATGAGCATAAGGTAGGATCTGGAATGGCCTCACCACTCGGTGTGGATTGGCTAGCAGCTGTATACTTAAGGAAAATCTAGAGTCAAGTGAGAAACTGCACTTGTCTTCATGGAATCAGCAGAGATGTGTTCACTTTTCTCTGGGCGTGAGCATACTTACCTAAGGTATTTTTCCTTGATGAAAGAAACGAAAATTGCACCATTATCTGGAAGACCTACCCTTAGGGTTTACAATGTCAGTAGGATGATTTGAAATCAAAATACAAAAATAAATATTTGAGCCAATATCAAAACTCATTCCAAAAAGAGGTATTTATTTTTTCCAACTACACTCTTACTTCTCCAAGTCTATATGACATGTGCCTTGAGAGTAGAACATGTGTTTCTCACTTCTGTCTGCTTCAAAATATAAAATATGCATTTAATAAATATGGAAGAATTTCACATTCTGTCCACACTCATGCGACAGTCCCAGCCTTCCAGCAATTGTTTCTGCTTGGTATTCATATAGCCAATAGAGGAAAGGAAGTAGGTTGTTTAAGCCAAATATCCACAGATTTTCACTAATGTAGAAGTATGCTGTTCTTCACTGCTTAGAGTAGAGGGAGGGCACCTTCATTTTAAGTATACATGCTAGGAAGTCCTTAGCTCTATCTGTGAAATTTTGAAAAAAATCCAAAGAGTTTATAAATTGCAAAATTGAGGCTCCCAGTTAAATGTGAGAGATAACTCAGCATCTCTGGGACCTGCAGTAGGAACAAGATTGATTCTTAGCCTGCATTAGTAGTAATACTTTTACTCCTAGGACTTTGCCCTGGATGACGTACTATCTTCAACTTACTTGGAAACCACTTATAAAGGATTCTTGCACCTAATCTAAAGACAGGTGGTCTAGGCTGAGTGTATAACTCAGCAGCAGAGTGCTTCTCTAGCATGTATCAGCCCCTCCATTCACACACACACACACACACACACACACACACACACACACACACACACACACCAGGACTGGAAAAAAGAAAAGAAGGAAAGAAAAATGAAGTAAAAAAGAATGCTACTCAAGTCTCTGAAAATATTTTTTTAAAAAACCTTTTACTTTTCATGGTGACCTTGGTCTCTCTACTCCCTCCAAAAAATTGGATGGTTTAGAATGGCATTATTAAATAGTTGAATTCATTTTATTACTTGGATACCAAGTGTATTCACAGCTCCCCTGATTTTCCACCTTCTTATGATTTGTACAGCATCCTATTTCCAAAGAGATAAAAGGCACATGATTCTTTTTTTTTTTTTTTTTTTTTTAGACAGGGTCTCACTTTGTCGTTCAGGCTGGCCCCTGAGCTCACTATGTAGCCCAGGCAAGTCTCGAATTCAGGAATCTTCCTGTCTCTGCCTCCCGAGTGCTGGGATGACAGGCGTGAGCCACCACGCCCGGCACTGTGGTATGTGGCATTGATGGCTGGTGGGCGTGAGTCTCCACGCCCAGCACTGTGTGTGGTTACCGGGATCAAAATCAGGACCTTATGCTTGCAAGGCAGGCACTGGAACCACTGAGCCAAATCCCCGGCCCAAGGCACATGATGTTTAATGTACACAAACTGTGTGTGTTTGTGTGTGGTCAGTGGAGAAAGGGGATGGAGCTGGACTGGCACACCTCAGGGGAACCACACTGGGTTCTCTACTCCAGAAGTTGCAGGGGCGGCCAGTGTCTCCTTCCCGAGGGACTGGCTCCCCCCTCTACCTTTTCACTTTTCCTTGTGAAATAAGCAAGGACAGACAGCCTGATCTGTGATGATCTTTCTCCAGTAAAAACAAATACTGATAGCCCTTTTATCCACTGTTATTTTTATTTATAATTTATAGCCACTTGGTAAGTAACTTGGTGCCCTGGGAGATATTTCTGGGTTATAATGTACCACACATTCAAGGATATGTAAATGTTACCAACGTACTATGATATTGGTAAGCAGTTTTCCTTTGTGAGACTTGGTTCCTTATTTGCAAAATGGGGAGTTTGGGATTATACTATCTTCTAATATTTTCCTAGCCATATGCTTTAATAATTCTATTTCTGAAAATAATTTAATAACATTTCCAGGCTTGGTGGTACATACTTGTAATCTCAGCACCCTGAGAAGCTGAGTCAGGAGGACACCAAGTTTGAGCTCTGCCTGGGGAAATCATTGACTTAGTGAGACCCCTTCTAAAACTTAAAAAATTAAAAAAGCCTGAGGTTGTAGCTCAGTGAACAGACCCTAGGTTCCTTCTCCAGTAACACACACACACACACACACACACACACACATTTTAATAGTATTTTAAAATACAACTAATAGGGTAGATTGGTAATAAGTTAGAACCATATGGAGAAAATCAAAAGAAGTTCAGCCTAAAGTTATTGAACTAAAACATTAAAAGTAACTCAGTGCTGTCTGGCAACAAAGCACTCTGTGATGAGGACAGTTTTGTATAAACTCATTCTCATGACATGCCATGCTATAGCTGCATAGATCTGCCAAGGATTCACCATCTTGCATGCACCAACAAGGGTATTCCAGAATGGTCTGTCTGTGCCAAATATGCCACTGTACTGTCTACAGGGATCTAGATTCACGAAGGAAAAGACAATTAGGAAGAAATGCCTGGCAGCAATTAAATTCCACTGTCACTCATTTTGTGGACTTAGGAAACACTCACAAGTACTGAAAGTAAAATTATTCTGCAAAAGCAAAGGAACTCTGCATTGTGCCAGAAAAATGGTGCTATCTATAGTATTAAATGTTCTGTTATGATTAGTGGGGAAGCTGACTATTCCTGAATGGATCCCATAAGGACCCTGATTTTATTGTTCTTTCTCCTCTCTCTCTCTCTCTCTCCCTCTCTCTCTCTCTCTGAGAAGGGGTCTCACTTTGTAGTTCAGGTTGGCCCTGAACTCACTATGAAGCCCAGGCAAATCTTCAACTCAGTAATCCTCCTGCCTCCTGCCTCCTGCCTCCCGAGTGCTGGGATTACAGGTGTGAGCCACCACACACGACATTGTGGTATGTGGTTACCAGGGATCAAACTCAGGACCTTGAGTTTGCAAGGCAGATGCCAGAATCACTGAGCTAAATCCCTGACCCCTATTCTTTCTACTGTTAATTGAGGCCTTACTGAATATTCTGTTTTTCAGCATTATAGAGTGTTTGAACACAGACAGTACATTTTACATACTTGCTCACTGATTTATGGTCTTATAAGCTTTCATGAGCTTGCTTTTCTTGAAAATCTCGATAGAGAGGGCCAGGGATTGAGCTCAAGTGGTACCGCGCCTACCTTGGAAGCACAAGAGCCTGAGTTGAATCCCCGGTACCACCAAAAAAAAAAAAAAATCTCAATAGAATAATGTTAGAAATTTGATGAAAATAAGAACAGTAGGAACAGAGAGAGAGATGAACAATTGAGCTAGAACAAACATTGGCAGTATTCCTGCCCAGCATACTAATGCCAAGGAAGCCTCCCCCTGCCTTAGATTGGTGGCTGCCAAAATTAAAAGCAGGTATGGAGCCCTGTCACCAGGAGTGGCACCTTACTGCTGTCCCAGTCAATAAAGAGGTACGAACATATAACAGAGGAATATAGAAAGGATAATGACATGGAGGGAAGTAAAGAATTACCTCAACTGTATATTTTAGGCTTGTCTCCAAATCATCTGAAACGTAAATCAGAACTCCTTCATATCTGTCACTTGTTACATTTTTTAAAATGAAAAAAATATTCACTACTCCAGAGGCTAATGCAACAGTATGGTAAATTTAGGGTCAGTCTGAGCAACTCAGTGAGACCCTGTCTGAAAACAAAAGGATGTGTCTTGACAGTGAAATATTTGTCTAGTAGATGACCCTGGGATCAATGCCCAGTGATACGCAATAAGAATGTTAAATCAGCTACTGTATAGAGCTCTGAACTAGAGAAGCTGGTAAAAATAACATAGCTAATCTCCTTTATTGGTACAGAACAAAACATAGGACCATGGCTGGGGATGTAGCTTAGTGGTAGAATACTTGCCTAACATGACTAACATCCTAGGCTCAGCCTCACACATAGAAAGAACAGATGTCTTAAGACCCGCGATGGGAAGGAACTTGTCTAAGGACATACAGCTTATTAGTTGGTAGCTGTATTCTGTTCATTACACAGTATCATCTCTTCTATATGAATGTTTTGCCCATATCTTTTGAATTTTAGAATTTTTATGAGAGATGAAGTAGATTCAGACTGCATTTTGAGATACATAGAATTCTTTACAGTTTCTTTGTGATCACCTTTTTTATATTCATCTTATAACCATATGGTTGCTCATTTCAGCATGTTTTCTGTACTCACAAACATTATTTAAGTAAATCTTGACATTCTGGTATCAGATGATAGAATTATCCAAACAGAATTATAAATGAGAATGTACTTTTCTGTCTTAATTACTTGCCTTATTTTTGGAACAAAATACCGAACCCCCACAACTTGAGGAAGGAGACGTTCACCTTGGCTGACAATTTGTAGAGCTCCAGCCCACAGTTAGCTGGCTCGAGGGCAGGGTGGCACAGCAGAGGGGCACAGCAGAGGAGGGCTGCTCATGGCATGCAGACAAGGAGTGGAGAGCCAAGGGAGAGACTGAGAAAGGAGACCGATCCTCCCAGGTCAACCTCATGGTGATTCTCTTCTTCTGACCAACCCAAACCTTCTAACAGAAATTTTACTTATAATCCAGTCAGTTTTCAAAGGTTGCACCTATGGTGGCATGGGGCTTCGGGGGGACATTTAGATCTAAACCGTAGCACTCCATCTACTGCTGGTGACTCTGCTACCCTTCCTACTGCCTGAAGCTGAACTGGGAAAACCAGACTAGACAGAGCTACCTGGCCTGGCCTGGAAAACCTTATGTGGATGTGTTTGCTAAATCACTGAAATCTCCTTGTTTCACTGTATTGCCTAACTAAACCTACAGTAGCTTGCTGGTCAATTGGTCCTTTAAAGGTGTGATAGCTAAGGCTCTGGTTAGCTTACCTACCCATGCTGGACCTGACAGTTGGGCTTACGGTTTACCTTATTTTATTTGTCCAAAATCCTAGCACAAGTAATATCGAGGTTATTTCTCAAACTCCCCCACCCATAATGCTCTTGTTGCAAATACCTATTAGCTCCTTGACCTCTCTCTTCTGTCTGTGTATGTTGACCATTTCCCCAACCTGTCATATCTAAATTATTTTTAAAGTCTCTACAACACACTTCTTCCATTCTGCTTAAGTCTGACATCTTTCTAATTCTGTTTCTCCCACTGTAATTGTAACCTTGACATCTCACACCAGAACATTGTCTCCTAACCTATCTTCCTAGCTTGTGTCTCCCATTCTCATTGGTCCTAATCTTTTCCACTACTCAAAACTCTTTAGTGCCTTCTCATTTAACCTCCACAGTGTAGCTTCAACTTATCTTTTTGGCCATCTCCTCTTTTGTGCATCTAGTTTAGCTCCAGTTACTATTCCATGAATTCTCCCCCACATTTCCTACCAGTCAACATCCTTTTGCACCAGCTTTAAAGAGTGCACAGCATATCCTAAGCTAGGTCATTTGAAGTTGGACAGGAAGTCTGGTCTTTTGAGGGGCATCAGACATACAGAAATAGTGGCAAAACATAGAGGAGGGTGAAGTACTTTGATACAAACAAAGAGAAGGACAGAAGCTAATCTTGTTTGGAGTGCTAAGAGTCGAGGAATATGCCAAGGAAAACTGAGCAGAGAACAGGAAAAATGGATAAAATGAAGTATAAGAAAGGGAATGAGAGAAGGAATATGGGGACACCCAAAGGCATTCCTAGTAAGGGGGTACCAAGCGCGAGACCACTGGAAACAAATAATGGTATCAATATAAAGGGGACAGAAAGTGTTAGAATACTTGGGAGTGTAGAAAAAAACAAACAAAATGAAAACAGAATACAGTTTATGAAGTTGAGGATTAAGTGAGAAAAGAGATTTATGAAAAACAAAATAAAATTTTAAAGCCAGTCATCGGGCAGTTGTTAGAGGACTGGAGAGAGAATTATGACATTTCTTGTAATTCCTTCAACTCAGGACACTGTCCTTTGTGCTCTTCCTCCCCACCAGGATCTAAAAGACGATCCGTCATGTTCCATCTTAAGTGCTTCTGCTTCTAGTGAAGACGCCCCTGAGCTCCCTCTTCTTTAAAAGCAGAGTAATTTTTCTTAATTTTGGATTTGATGGAAACTTCATGCCTCCCTTTCAGTTTACCACACCTATACTAGAATTTGGCTACGGCTTGTTTCTCCCACTAGACTCTAAGTGCCTTGAGAACAGGAATCTCATTTGTTTGTCTTTTCCACTCTAGCACTTTACAAGTAGCACAGCCACAGTAGTGCCCAGTAGATTTGTGCAACTGATTGGCACTACTGAAACCCAAGGCTATATTGTTCCAGGCTCATAGGCAAAAATCATGACCTACTTTCTTCTTTGCTTTCTATTTCCTATTGGAAAAAATCAAGGATTACCACCACCCCAAAACAGGATAAATGCTGCTACTAGTCATCTAAACCCTGGAATTCAATGACTCATGGCCTCTGGGGAAGAGCACAGTAGCCTACCAGGATGGGATTTATATTTCCTGAGGCCCAACTGAGGGGAAAAGCAGGGAAAAGCAGGGAAAAGGGCGTGTTTTAACAGCTTCATTGAGCATTTCCTTTCTTTCAAATATGTCTCCATGCTGTCATTTTAATGCTACTACCTTGTGTGATTTACTGTGATCAGCAAAGCACTTTCTCATATGTTCTTTTGAAAGGCTAACCAATTTTCTCTCAAAATATATTTTTTATAATTCCAAAATACTCACTGTCCTCAAATCTCAGTCTTACGGGAAAAGCCAAAACAAGCTCAGAGCTTTGTGAATTGTAACTGTAAGAAATTGTAATTCCCCTCCAAAATAAATTTATAAGGAACCAAGGTACAGAAATGCAGGAAAATATACCTTTAGGTTTTTTCTAGAGCTGAGATTTAAAAGGGACATATTAAATGATTATCTGCTCAATGTTTAGCCTTCTTTTTCTGGAGAATAGTAATAAATTCTTCGTAACCATTTAGTTAAAATCTACGTTATTTATTTCCTCTTTTGCAAAAAAACAAAAACAAAAACAAAATAGTAACCTAGCAGAACTTCCCTGCAAGGTGATTTTACATCCAAAATGATATAATGCTTGTCACTGGATCTGAGCTAGCATCAAGAGAGGATTCGTTACCTTCTGCTCCCCACCCCACCTCATCAAGAGCCTAAAACAAATTCCACTTCTTCATTATCTCTTGCCAAATATTACCTTATTTCCAACCCTATAAAATTCCCTTTACTTCAGAGTTTTTTTTTTTTTTTTTTTTTTTTTTTTTTTTAAGACAGGGTCTCGCTTTGTAGTTCAGGCTGGCCCTGAGCTCACTATGTAGCCCAGGCAAGCATCCAACTCAGCAATCCTTCTACCTCTGCCTCCCAAGTGCTGGGATTTCAGGCGTGAGCCACCATGCCCGGCAGCATCAGAGTTTTTAATCCTATTTCTATTAGCAGGCATCTATGTTTCCTAGGGGAATAACATACTGGAGTAAAGTCACAGCAGAACTTATATGTGCCCTGACATAGTGCTCCTGTGTTGTCTGAGAAGACCGGATAATTGTTGATACATAATTATATTACATCTTTGTACATTTCATGTTTCATTGATTTTTGCTAATGACTGATTCTTGTTTGAGGTAGCTGCTTATTGTTTTACTATCTGGAACGGGGTAGAAGCACAAGTCAGTAATGTTTTATTACTTAGCCTTCTATTGCCTTGATTGGAGCAGGCATTGGGAGTTGAAAAAAATTATGGCGAATGCAGTTTGGTTTTTGTCAGTTTTCATTTTTTGTTAATACATGTTTGAAAGGAAAAAATATCTTGCCTCTTGATCAGTAGATGTGGTTTCTTTTAATGGTACTATCATTATATTGTTGTATAATCTTTGTTATCATAATCTCTCTGGGATAAATGTAAACTATTTTCTTGATGATAAAAGTGATCTTTGTTGTAATTAGCTATAGACATGAGCGACAAGAAGCCACTAATGCATTGAAATCTATTAACAATTTGTTTCTTTCCAAGACCCCTCCATCGTGGAATTAGTAGAGAGATTAAAGAGGGATAAATAATACCTGAAGCTCTACTGAACTTGTTAAAAAGAAAGATGCACACTGCAATCCATGAGAGCAGTGCGATCCCTTCTGACCCATGGAGTCTTCTGAAGCAGAAGAAATCATTCAGACTCCTAGTTTTGTCTCATCATAAATGACACACCATTGAAGTCTGAGACCTCAACATCTGCTCCTATCCAGCATTTAAGATTACTCATCTCAGGGCTGGAGATTTAGCTCAGTGATTCCAGCACCTGCCTAGCAAGCACAAGGTCCTACATTCAATCCTGGTAACCTCATACAACAGTATCAGGTGTAGTGACTCAAGCCCAGCAGCAGTCAGTACCACATACCACAATGCCAGGTGTGTTGGCTCATGCCTGTGATCCCAATACTTAAGAGGCAGAGGCAGAAGGACTGCTGAGTTCGAGGCTTGCCTGGGCTATATAGTGAGCTCAGGGCCAGCCTGAACTACAAAGTGAGGCCCTATCTAAAAAAAAAAAAAAGTTTACACATCCTTCTTTTTGTGTACACACAAGTAAACCTTTCTGTCTTTCTTTAATTTTTTAAAACTTTTAATTGAATTCCTTATTGGTACATTTTATATACAGCTCACAATCACTCTCAACACTGGGGAATTTGTACCAGTATATGCTACAATTTAATTCTCATTTTTACTTATATCCCTACCCACCCCACACTCCCCCATATACATGATTTTTTTCTTTTCAAATCATATTTATTCTTTTCCCTCCTTACTTTCTCCTACCACTTTCCCTTTGAATATTTCCTATTTCACAAATCTATCATACATTCTAGAACTCATTTACATCTAGTTTCTCATACCAGAGAAAAGATATGATATTTACATATCTGTGACCTATTTATTTCACTTATTAGTGTGACCTCAAGGTGTCCATTTGCTTACAAATGACTCAAACTTGTTCTTTATGGCAGAGTAATACTCCACTTTATTTTAAAAGCCACATCTTCTTTATCCAGTCTCCAGTTTATGGGCCTTTGGGTTTTTTCTAAAATTTAGCTATCATAAATTGAGCTACTATAAACATGGGTGAACATATATTGCTGTGATATGATTCTTTTAATTCTTTCACGTATATAACTAGCAGGGGAATAGCAGGGTCAAATGGGACCTCTAATTCTAATTTTCTGAAGACTCTCCACACCAATCTTTCTTTCTCTCCCCCACCTCTTTCTCTCTCTTGTACCCATAGCTTATTGGCTACTGATAAAGTCAGGAATCATATAAAGTGAAAAGAAAGTTTGGCAACTATAATATATAAATGGCAGGAGAAATACAAAGTCATCTAATGTTTTTCAAGTGAGACAATTACCTAATAAAATTTCTTGCCATTAAAAATATGGCTCAAGTAGGTGAAGTATCCTATAGATTCAATCATGTGAAACTTACTGTTTCTTGTTGTTACCTCAGTTTGAACCCATGTTTTCTTGTATACAACCTACCGATGCTCCTGATGGTTATGTCCCAGTAAACACATCACAAGTTGAACATATTAAGTTGAAAATCAATTGAATATAACTAACCTACCTGATATACTTAAGCAATCATGTCTTAGCCTAGCCAACCTTATATGTGCTCAAAACATGTTTACTTGCCTATCGTTGGGCAAAATCATCTAACAGTCGATTTCATAGCAAAATATTGAATATCTCATGTAACTTTTTGAATACCAGCATCTTTAAAATGATGACAATATGGTACAGTACTGAATATTGGTTGTTTACCTTCGTGATCCTGTGTGTGACTTGGAGTTGCAGCTGCTGCCCCTAGCAGCACCATCGCTCACCCAGGAAAACAGCAAAATTCAAACCAGGTTCACACACACACACACACACACACACACACACACACACACACACACACACACACCATGGGGAATTGGTCTGTAGACACACCACGTCTTGATCCTTTTTTTATGTCTGCTTCCCCTCCCTTCCCTTCTGTCTCTCCTCCTCATCAGATCCTCTTACTCTCTGCACAAAAGATATCTCCTGCTTTTTCTTATATATCTTCTATTTTGCTCTTTAAATTATTTATATTTGGCGTTTTTCAGTTGAGAGAAACCAAACAATATTTGAGTATGTGTCTAATTTATTTCACTTAACATTATGGCCTCAAGATGCATCTATTTCCCTACAAATGACACAAATTTATCTACTTTATGATGTATGTATACTAAATTTTCTTTATCCATTCATCTCTTGATAGGCATAGGAGCTGCTTCCGAGATTTATCTATTATGAATGTGCTATTATAAATTTTGATATATATGTATCATTGCAATATCTCATTAACTCTTTTGGGAAGATTATCTAGAAGAGGCATAGCTGGGTAAAACAGAATTTCTACTTTTATTTGTTTTGTGGAGTCTCCAAGTATGGAACTTTTCCATACTGCTTATACTAGTTAACATTCCCACCAGCAATGTAGGAATATTCCTTTTACCCTCAAACCTTGCCAGCACTTTAAGTTTTGGAGTCTTTGATTATAGCCATTCTATCTGGAGTAAAATACAATTTCAGTGTTGTTTAGGTTTGCATTTCTTTAATAGCCAGAAATACCTATTAAGCATTTGTATTTCTTCTTTTGAGAAGTATTCATTCATTTCAGTTATCCACTTTCTGATTGGATCTTTTATACTGATGAATTTAATTTTTTTATTTCTTTGTACATTCTAGATGTTAGCTCTCTGTCCAAGACTGGCAGAATTTGTTCCCATTTTGTAAGTTGTCTCTTCACTCTGTCATTTGTTTTCTTTGCTGTAGAGAAGCTTTTTAATGTTATACAATCACTTTGGTAATCCATAGCGTTATTTCTTGTGCAATTTGGGTTTTGTTCACATGTCTCCACCTATGCCTATTTCAAGATTTTTACTTTTTTACCTTTCAACAGATTCCGTGTTTCTGGTTTTTGGTGTAAATTTTTTATCCATTTTCATTTGATTTTAATACAGTGTGAATGATATGAGTCTAGCTTCATTTCTGTTCATGGAAAAACCACTTTCCCAACACCGTTTATTAAAGGGGATAGCTTTTCTTTATGGTATTTTTTTTGGCCTCTTTGTAGAAGATCAGTTGGATCTTCTATATATTTATTGGTACCTGTTTATTTTTTTTCTGCATCCTCTATTTGGTTCCACTGTTTAATGTCTGTGTTTGTTGTAGTACCACGCTGTTCCTATCATTGTAGCTTTGTAATATTACTAGAAATCTGAGATTGTGATTCATCATGCTTTACTCTTATGCCCAGAATAGCTTTCACTTTTCTGAGTCTCTTATCATTCCTTAAAAATTTTAGAATTGTTTTTTGTACCTCTATGAAGAATATTGGTATTTTGATTGAGATTGCATGAAAAAAATATATATATGTTGTATGTGTATATATATATAAAATTTTTGATAATGTAGCCATTTGGATAATACTGGCTCTGCATTTCCAAGAACAGGGGATATCCTGATATTTTTGATCTCTTCAATCTGTTTTCAGTAAACAGATTTTCTTCTAGAGCTTTTTCACTTGTATACTTCTTATGTATTTAATTGTGAAGCTCTTGTAAATAGCGTTGAGTTTCTCATTTTTTGGATGGGTTCCTTGTTGATGTACAGGAATGCTACTGACTTTTCAGATGTTGATTTTTTATACTGGTAAATTGCTGCATTTGTTTACTAATTCTAAGAATCTTTTGATGATTTTTTGGTTTATATATGTAAAGAATCATATCACTTATCAAAGGTGATACTTTAAAATCTTCCTTTTCTATTTGTAGTCCTTTTATTTCTTTCTCTTCCCTAATTGCTGTGGCTGAAGTTTCAGGTACCATATTGAATGGGACCCTTACCTTGTTCCTGATTTTAAAGGAAATGCTTTCAGTTTTCCCTGTCTAATAAGATTTTGGTAGATGTTTTGCCATAAATAGCTCCTATTAGTTTGAGAAAGGTCTTTCCATACATAATTTCTTCAGGATTTTTATGAGTGGATGTTAGTTTTTGTCAAAGGCTTTTCCTGCATCTTTTGAGATGACTGTGTAGGTTTTGCCCTTGTTTCTGTTTATATGATGCTTTATGTTCCTTAACTTACATATCCCAACCACCCTTGTGTCCCAGCAATGAAGCCATCTTGTCTGTGATGTATGATTTCTTTTTACTATTTGTTACATTCCATCTGCCAATATCTTGTTGAGGATTTTTTGCATGTATGTTCATTTAAGAGGCTAGCATGAAGTTTTCTTGTTAAGTTCTTGTTGGGTTTCACTATGAGGATAATTCTAAATTCTAGAAATGAATTTGGTAGTTTCCCTTCCCTGTGGAGTTCAAGGAAGAGATTGAACATTATTAGCTTTAGATCAAATCATTCTAATTCTGGGCTTTTCCTAGAAATGTTTTTATTTTTCATTTATTTCATTGCCTGTTATTGGACTATTCAGGGTTTTTATGTCTTCTGGGTTTAATATTGATAATTCAGATCTGGAAATTTCTGCATTTCTTCTAGATTCTCCAATTATTGGAATGCAGTATAAGTTTCTGTTATAGTTTTGTTTTGATCTGTTTTTAGTTTTTTGAGAAACAGCCTTTGTAGTTCAGGGTGGCTTTAAACTCACTATGTAGCCCAGGCTAGCCTCAAAATCTCGGCAATCCTCCTCTCTCTACCTCCCAAGTGCTGGGATTACAGGCCTGAGCCACCATGCCCGGCACTGTGGTATGTGGTGCCACAGATCAAACTCAGGACCTTGCGCTTGCCAGGCAGACACTGGAACTACTGAGCTAACTCGCTGGCCCCCTGAAATAGTTTTTTACAATCTGGATTTTGGTGGTTTCTGTTGTGACTTCACATTTTCCTCAAATTGTACTGAAGTGGGGTTTTTTCTTCTTTCTTTGCTTTTTTGTTAAATTAGACTAAGAATTTATCAATCTTGTTTATTCTTCAAAGAATCAACTGTTTGATTCATTCATCCTTGATCTTTTGGAGTTTTTATAAGTTCAACTTCACTAGGTTCCACTCTGATCATTATAATTAGACTTGTTTTTGCTTTTTTTGTTTTGTTTTTGTTTTGGAGACAGGGTCTTGCTTTGTAGTTCAGGCTGGCCCTGCTCTCACTATGTAGCCCAGCAAGCCTGGAACTCAGCAATCCTCCTGCCTCTGCCTCCTGAGTGCTGGGATTACAGTGTGGGCCACCACTCCCGGCACTGTGTTATGTGGTACTGATTGCTGGTGGGTGTGAATCACCATGCCCAGTATTGTTGTATGTGGTTAATGGGATCGAACCAGGGACCTTGTGCTTGCTAGGAATGCGCTGGAACCACTGAGCTAAATCGCTGGACCCTTGTTCTTGTTTTTTGAAGGTCTTGAGATACATCATTACATTATTTATTTAGGAGTCACTCTATGCATTTAATGTGTGCATTCACATTTATAAATATTTCTCTCAGGTTTGCTTTTATTGTGTCACATAGATTTCAGTATGATATGTTTCCATTAGTCATTTTATTCTAAGAACTTATTAATTACTCCCCAAATTCTTCTGTGACCCATTGATATTCATAATGTATTTAATCTCCATGTATTTCATAATTTATAGTTTCTTTTATTATTGATTTTTACTTTCATTCCACTATGATCTAGCAGTAACCAAGGGATTCCTTCAGTCCTTTTGTATTTATTTAAGTGTGTTTTATGGACTAAGACATGGTCTGTTTTTTAAAAGGTTCCATACGTTGCTAAAAAATAAATGTGTATTCTATTGTGGTTGAATGAAATACTCTGTAGATATCTGTTAAATCCATTTGTTGTGGTTTAAATATGGTAGTTTTGTCCATTTTTTTGTCTATTTGACATATACATAGAGTGGGTTACTGAAATCCCCCACCTTGATTGCACTTGTGTTAACCTTTATGTCTACTAGTCTTTGCTTTATGAAGTTGGGTGTGTCAACATTTGGTGCATATATATTTACACGTTACCACTTCCTGCTGAGTTTTTCCCTTTACTAGTATCCAGCGGCCAACTTTGCCTGCTCTGATTGATTTTAGATTGAATCTACTCTGTCTGAAAATAAAATAGCTACGGCCTCCTATTTCTAAGTCTGGTTTCATGGACTATATTTTTCCATCCATTCACATTCAGTCTTTGTGTTTACTTTTGGATGAGGTGTGTCTCCTGTAGGCAATATATGGTTGTGTTTTATTTATTAATCTATTATTTAATCTATTTATTAATCTTCCAGTATGTGTCATTTGTTTAGGGAACTAAGACCACAGACATTAAGAATCATTATTTTAAGATATCTGCTGAATTCAGTTATTTCATTATTTTTCTAGGGCTGATTCCTTTATTTTTTCCTTCTGTTTCACAACTATCTTAATTATATGAACATTGTTCTTTGGGCTCATTAGTGCTGATAGCTTCTCTGTCTCTGTCTTGGATTGATATAAGTATTTTCTGCAATACTGGATTGGTGGTCATGTATTTCTTCAGGTTACTTTATCATGGAAAGTCTTTACTTCTCTGTCAATTTTGAAGGCTAATTTTTGCAAGACGTAAAAGTTTACAATTGTTTACTTTCAGAGCTTGACAAACTCATTTTAAGCACTTCTGGCCCTTAAAGTTTGTACTGAGAGCCACTGTTATTTTGATTGGCTTGATTTTATAGATTACTTGCTGTTTTCTTCTGTCAGCTTTTATTTTTTCTCATTATTGAGTTTATTGGTACATTTCAGATACACATCATCGTCGCATTCAACATTTGAGAATTTGTATCTGTACATGACATATCTTGATTCTTTACCAAAATAGTCATCCATATGTTGAACTGCCTTAACTCAATCAGTTTATTATTGTTTCTTCTTTAAGCTCACTGAACATTTTATTAATTAAATCATGTATTTGTTAATTTAAATATCCTTTAAGCTCTGTAAACATCTCATAAATTTGCTTGTATATTTCTTCCTTGATCTCTTCAGACATTTTGGCCACTTGGTTCTTTTAGTTCTTGGCCAAAACTTCCTCTATGTTAGTACCCATGAGGTCAGCTTTGGGGAAGTTAAGGGGCTTTGGAGGCATCTTGTTTTCTTACTCTCTCATGCCATGTACTGATTTTGTGTCACAGGTGGAAGATCAAGTTCAATTTTGGGTAGAAAAACTGTCACTACTGTGGAGATTTCTTTAGTTAGGTTCTGTTTCTGTTATGTGTCTTTGGGTTTGGTTATGTTTGGGGTGTTTATATCCTTCATCAATTTACTCAGTATAATATTTAAATGTCTTCTTAATGACTCTCTTCTAGGGGCTAGGAGGAGAGAAGAGTGAAATAAAAATTCTACTAAAGAATAAAATAAGTAGAATTACCTAAAAGTAATAGTAAAAAGCAAAAGAGGAGACAATAAAACAAAGAGCAGGAAAAGGCAGGACCTGCCCCCACGCACGCACACAGGACAGAAAAAGAGAAATGAGTTAAAAAATTCCTCCACTCTGAGGAGCCGGAGTGGGAGTTCTTTTTAGAATCTGTGGAATTAGAATCCACCACATACGGGGAGGGAGAGTGAGTTTTGCTGTGTGAATACTGATTCCTACCCAATCTTTTCCACTCAGCAGGATAAATCAGTGATGTGTTGTCTGCCTCAAGCCTGTGCTCAGCACTGAGGTTCTTTGTGCCCTTCTGGGTTCGCTGAGCCACTGCTACCCTGATGAACTTTGTGGCCAGTGGCCTCATGAGACATACGCTTGCTCTGGATGTCCATCTGTATGCACATCCTGGGATGTGACTAACTTCCAAGCTAAGATACATCCCTGATTACATGGGCAGATGGAGAAAATAGACCACTGAGTTCTGTCCTGGAAGAAGGCAACAAGAGAGGCAAAAGAGTCTTCTGGACTTAATGCGAGCACTTTCAGACCCAGTCCCATCAGAAGATCATAGGCCACTGTCTTGGCTTCTCACCACAGAGATTGGAACAATTGTATCTCCCCACAGCCTATGCCTACCACTGTTTATACTTCTCAGAGATCTTGTTACTAGATACCCTCCTCTCTGTGACTGTCCCTTGTGGCCATCTTAGACCTAGTCACTCTAGTACGGTGACCCAGAAACTCCGAAGTGTGGTCGTCACATAAATTGTGATTCTCAGTGTAACTCGATCTTAAACAATAATCCCTTTCTCAAAAAGACTCCTGAGTATATCATTCCCTAATATGGTGGATGCTGCAACAGATTTCTTCTCCAACACCAACGTGCCATGTGGAACAATTCAGTTTCAGGGTAAATAGCCACACTGTATTTTCAACTTACAATGTTCATGGGCTTCTCTTCAGGGTAGAACTACCTGTCCATAACTTATTATGGATGCTGCTGTCCCTACATGGGCTTGTGTCTGCAGAGACAGGTCTCTCTTCCTGGGGAGGGAGAAAAAAAGTTGTGGACTGTTCTGTTTCTTCCTCTGTGTTTTCTTCAGTTTCTCCAGTTTGTCTGATTTCTAGCTTTCCTGTCTGCTCTTTCTTCTCAGAGCTCTTCCTCTCTTTCTCTTCACTTAGCTAATTGTTTTCCAGGTTTCTCAATTATAGATGCCAGATAGGCTATGATTTGCTGCCAGCTTTTACTCTGCCATCTTCTCCAAAGTTCAGTTTCAACTGAATGTGTATTGTTTTCATAACTTTATAAAGTCAAAAAGTGATAAGTTGAACTGACAATGTCTGTATCAGGATAAATGAATATACAGTTGAAATTCTTGCCACTATCTGCTTGGTTGTCAGCAGTGCATGCTTTTAAATACAGTGATGAATACGTGACTGTCGAGAATTTTTAGAGAAAGAGATTTAAACACATAAGGATTTACAGATGTTGTGCTATTTATAGACCTGTATCTCTAATAACCTTTTTTCCTATCATTTTGCATATACTTACCACTCAAACAGGTGGGCAGATAAGCGACTGTAGATATGTGTACCACACCTAAAAAGTACTAGAGTATACTTTCAAAAAATTTGGATCTTCTTTGTACTTACATTTTAAAATCCTGCTGAAGTCTTGGAGGAATACTTATCAAAATCCTGGTAAAGCCAGGTGTGGTGGCTCACGCCTGTCATCCCAGCACTCAGGAGGCAGAGGCAGGAGGACTGCTGAGTTCGAGGATTGCCGGGGCTCCATAGTGAGCTCAGGGCCAGCCTGAACTGCAAAGCGAGACCCTGTCTCAAAAAAACAAAACAAAAACAAAAAAATCCTGGTAAAGATCTTAAAGTTGAGAAAACATGACATTGTCACTTCTTTCAACTTTAGCAAGTCAAATTTTTAGGGACAGTAAGAAAATTTGTGTAATGAAAATGTTGCATACATATATATACATATATATATACATACACACATATATATGTACATACACATATATATGTGTGTATACATATGTATATATATACATATATACACATATATATACATATATACATGTATATATATATGAACTGGTTTGTTTTTGAAGAGCTCCTGATCATTTGAAGCAGAAATGAGAAGAACAGAAGCAACGTTAAAGTCCACACCCAAGTACCCGTTACTTCAAGTTAGACTGGATTTTACTTTGCATTTTTCTTATTGGGCAGCTATGATTAGGCTACATTTGTTACTGTCTGGAGAAAGCTGTATGTTCCCCTGCTTCTTCAGATTTCAGTTTTGAATAGTAAAGTAGCCTAGAAGGGATAGAAGGACTTAAGGTGTATGAATGAAGTGCGGGTTTCTGAACCGATTTGTATGATAGATATAAACTACAAAATGAAAACAATAGTAACACTGGAAACAGGTAAATCACAATGAGTCTTTTAAGATTGCTATAGCTGAAATAACCTGGAAATAAATAAAATAAATTCAAAGGCTGATATTATATATTTAAATTGTGCAGGTTGTACATCGTTTGGATTTGGAATGAAACAATAAGAGATTACACTCATGGATAACCAACAAGATAAGGCTATTGCTGCCTCAGCCAATGGAGAAAATACTCTGATTAATGGGATCAAAGAAAATGGTAAGGGGATTTAATTATAGTAAATAACATCTTTTTTTTTTTTTTGAGACAGGGCCTTGCTTTATAGTTCAGGCCAGCCCTGAGCTCACTATGGAGCCCAGGCAAGCCTGGAACTCAGCAATCCTCCTGTCTCTGCCTCCCAAGTGCTGGGATGACAGGCGTGAGCCATCACGTTCGGCACTGTGGTATGTGGTATTGATTGCTGGTGGGTGTGAGTCTCCACGCCCAGCATTGTATGTGGTTACCAGGGATCGAACTCAGGACCTTACACTTGCGAGGCAGGTGCAGGAACCACTGAGCTAAATCTCTGGCCCACTAAATAACATCTTTTGTCAGTACTCTGAAATTTTAGTATCCACAAAGTTAGGATAGAGTCCAGGATGCCTTCAAGATTAATGTTAATCCTAAACTATATTCCACCAAATCTTTAACTGGGTTACTAGAGTTTCTGAAAGACATGAGATCTAACCATATTTCCCTCCCAAATCATCTGTGACAGATGAAGTTCCTGAAAATTTTTAGTGAATTAGAAATATGCTCTTATGTGAAGCTTAGTATTTCTAGATTTAATAGGAGCTTCAAGAATATCTCAACTATGGGCTAGCATCTCGTAGTTCAAAACCATGAGTGTCCCATTTGAGCATTTCCTCCACAAAGCTTTGATTTACCAGGTCATCAAGCTTTTCTTATCCTGAGGAGGGCTCTGTCTTTCTCTAAGGAAGAATCTGGGCCTAAATATTATGTTTACTTGCTAATAATATTCAGTATAAAATCAAAGTTGTTTAATGATTCTCTTATGCCTCATAAAGCTAAAGAAAGAGAAGCTTAGCTTATATGCAACATCAAGGAACAGAAAGTGGTCAAGGGAGAGTTAATGAGAATCGTCTCAGACCCTTAACTTTATATCTGCCATTTATTTCCCTTTTCTCTAGAGTCAGAGGACCAAGATGTGGCAATGAAGTCATTTGCATCTCTAGAAGCAGCTGCAGCAGTCCAGCCTATACCAGTGGTACAAAAAGAGACCTTGATGTTTCCAAGGGGTCTCCTGCCTCTGCCTTCTAAGAAGCCCTGCATGCAGAGCCCTCCATCGCCTTTGGGCTTGGTTGAAGTACCTGAAAATGCTGCTAATAGTGCTTCTGTGAATGCCATTTCTCTCACATCTAGTGTTGCCAAAGGCCTGAACACATGGTCACTACCCAATGAGTGTGAAAAAGCTCCATTTGCCATAATGGAGCCTGCAGGCATGTCAGCTCTAAATGGAGACTGCCTAATGCAGCCAAGCCGGACTTGCTTGGGCTGCTTCATGGAATCCAAGGAGGCAGTAGATCCTGAGCCAGGGATCAGTCTGAAAGTCAGTGATCTAAATAGAGATTATGAAACATGTGCAGTCTCTGATATAGGGATTCAGTGCATCAATGCTGGAGAAAACATGAAATATGGGGAACAGCTGCTATCAGATCAGCTCCTGGGCTTCCCACTGCATAAATCAAGGGCAGGAGACAGCCGTGAGGCTGAGAAACCTGACATTGACTTGGAAGATCCAGCTCAGAAAAGTTATTACGAGGCATTACTGTTAGATAAGTGCAATACAGAAGAAGCTTTGCTTGCAAATTCAAATCAGGATTGGGGTTACTTTGAGACCTTCATCAGTGAAAGTAAAATTGAACTGCTTGACCTTTGTTCCAAGAATGAGCTATCTGTCAATCTGTTCTCTGAAGAAGATGTGGATAACTACATGTTTGACGATGATGAGTCAACACTGGGTAGTGATGTCTGCTCCCTGAAAATTCGATATGAATCCTTTCAGGACAATGTTCGAGACAAAACCACCCTTCTAATGCAAGAAGATGCCCAATTCAATTTTTTTCCCAGTGTTTTTTCCACCTGCCCCAAGCGGGAGGCTAAGAGTGGGGTCGTGAAGCAGAGCAGTGATCTTTCCCAATTCAAGGTCCCTGATATGAACATCATCTGGGGAGAGGAAGATAAAAATTTGGACAAGAAGAAAGATAAAGAGGAAGGACATGAAGACAAAAGTGTAGAGAAAAAAGATGGACAGGATGATGAGGAAAAACCTGTCTTAAATAAATTATGCGGTGAGATTGAGGTAGGGCAGTTTAAGGATCCGAAGCAAGGCCATCTTGCTAATTCCTTGGAGACCTCAGGAAACTTCAGTGATGACAGTTCCTTCATTGAAATCTCATATGATGCCATGGGAGAGATCAAGGACTGTAGCCGCTATATGGCTCGGGACACTAATTCCACCAGCTCCTCCTCGCAGCAGAACTATGGACTGAGAGCCAAGAGAAAAGTCAGATACAGTGAAGATTATCTATATGATGTTGACTCCCTAGAGGGTGAAAAAGTGAGTGAGCGGAAAGAATGGCTGCCAGGTGGTTCCAAAGAAGAAGATGACGATGAATGGTGCCCCAAAAAGAGAAGAAAAGTTACCCGCAAGGAACCCCCTGTTATCATCAAATATATCATCATCAATCGTTTTAAAGGTGAGAAGAACATGCTGGTGAAGTTGGGTAAGGTGGATGCGAGTGAGACAACAGTTAATCTGAGTGAGAATCAGCTCAACAAATATGCCAAGTTGGCACCTCTGAAGGGTGTCTGGCAGAAGAAGAAAAAGCAGAGAAACAGCCACACAGAATCCATCAAGACATCCCTATGCCAAAAGCAAAGCTTTGAACCAGGTAGCTTTGAGGTGGCATTTCTGCCACCGGCTCGTAAACGAAAATCTAAACTTGGCAACAGGCACAGGATTCAAAGAATTGCTTCCTTGGAAACTTCAGTGAGTAGTAAGCAGATTTCATTCATCAATGATCAAAGACAAGCTGGTGATCGCAAAGATGGAGGCCCGAAAGGTGCACTGAAGCCGGCCCCGCAAGCTAGCCACAGCTGTGCAAATGGGTCACATTTAAACGGCATCACAAGCCCTGACTCAGTGAAACTTAAAGTTCAAGACACAGAGTTTAAGGGGCCAGAGAGGAAAGTGCTCAACAAAATCAAATTTAAAAGCGAAGCTAGGCTAAAATCCAAGAAAATTAAAATTGGGCAAGAAAGCAAATCAGTTGTTCAAATGAGTCCTTTTGTGGAAGACCAGTCCTCCAAGGCTAATTTTAAAAATGAAGTTATTCAAGAGAATTCAAAGAGTTCTCATCTGCCTGAATTTCACGAGGCAAAAGTTACTAAGAATTCCACCTTCTTACCAAGCACCTGTTCTTCTGAAATGTCTCTATCATCCGACAGTGTTGCCACTAACATACCTGTTATCCCTGGAGGGTATCTGCAGACATTGTTAGATGCTTCTGACATGTCCAATAATACTAGTATCTCATACTTTGCCCACAGTTCCCCAGAGCAAAATGAAGACAGCCTCACTCAAAGAGAAAAATCATTTGTACCTCTCCAACCAACCCAGGACTGTGTGCTCTCTTCATCCTCTGACTCTGAGCTACAGAAGTCATCTCATAACTTCAAAATGGAATCCAGCAACTATGAAAATGCGTGGCCCAACAAGACTACATCTGGCCCCCAGGAATTCATGGCCGAAGTGTCACAGGAGATTGCCTCAAACCAATCCAGTGAATTTGAAGCCTCCCACATAAACCCCATGGAAAATAACCTCACAGGTGAAACATATAGTCCAGTCTCTCTCAATAATGGTGGCAGTAGTTGCAGCAAGACTCTATATGCCTCTGTACAGGATGGCCAGCTTCCATCTGATGACTCTTATCAACTGTGTCACTTTAATAATGGAGAGATCTGCTTTCCTTTCCAGCAGGGCCCAGTCAGTCTGAATGATGGTCGGCTCTTTAGCTTTGATTCAATGACCCCACTCTCTGTCAGCTCAAGCAATTATTGCTCCTTAAACGTGAAGGCCTCAGAAAAGGATGGTGATGATGATATCACTGATGACTTCCTTGCCCACTGCAGCCCTAAGTTGGTGATCCAGCAGAGCATTGATGAGATAGCACCACTAAAGGAGTCCGCTGACCTTCTGGATATCTCCAACTTCACTCCCGACAAATTCCGCCACTCTTCTCTCTCAGAGATGTCCCCACCTGACACTCCTAGTCTCTCCCCTCAGATTAGCAGATGCGAAAGTGCAAAGCCGGTCGGAACACTGAAAGGATTCCAAGAGAGAATCCCAGGATTATTGGGCAGCATGGAGAAAATAAAGTGGGATTGCAACACCCTTTCACAGCAAGTCCAAGCAGATGATGAGTTTACTCTAAATAAGCATCAACTTCAGTTCCATATGTTCAATGATGAGGATTCTGTCAGCCTGCTGCAAAAAACCCCTTGCCTCTCAACATTTAACGATGCAACTGGTCAAGTTAATACCAGCAACAAAGTGACAAAATCAAGAAAGAAAAGTTCGCCCAGCAAGAGTGGGGCTGTGAATCAAAGCTCTTCTCAAAAAAGCACCAGGAAAAAGTCCCTGAAAGTTAACAACAAAGGCATTGAAAAACCACCAGGCAAAACCTCCCGCCAGATCCCTAAGTCAGCCAAGAAAGGGAAATACATGGCTTCCATCACTGGAGAGAAAATGCAGATCGGCTTTGGCCGTGGGGAAGTCCAAACCAACAGCACATCCTCCACCGGGAAGACACTGGTCGAATGTATCCAACATGGTGGTCCAGTCACCTCAATGAAAATGCCAAGTCACAAAGCGCTTTCAGGAAATTGGGCTTTGGGAAAAGACAGCAGTCTGGGCTGGAATGATATCAATGTGGGCACCAACACCAACAACCTCCTGGAAGATGACCAACGGGAATTTCAGGAGCCTTCCTATATCTTGTCCAACATTGCCTCTGGCATGGCAGATGTGCAGAGATTCATGATGGCCTCCATAGAGCCCCTTTGGGAACCCACTGGGCACCATGGAGACCCAAACATAGTCTACTCTCCAGAGTCCAATAGCCTAAAATTAAAAACCCTCAAAATATTGGCTGGGACACCACAGGAGTCTAAGAAGAAGGTCAGCAGTGGGTTTCCAGGAACCACTAAAAATCACAGGTCAATTAAGGGTATGAGCAAAAGTAATGGGAAAGCAGCAATAGGTGATCCTGGTCGCACAGACATGCCTGGATATAATGAGGACGATTGCTCTGCTTTCTTTGATAAAAAGTACAGTAACGTGAGCACTTTAGGCAATAATGGACCGACACACAAAAAGTTGTATCGTCACAAATCCAGCTCCAAGGTCCTAAGAGATGAGAAATGCAAGGGAAAGCGCATGGAGAGAGAACAGATCCACAAGGATGAGGCTGGGACAGCTTCTTTTGAAAAACTGAGGTAATACCACACCAAAATGGCGGAGATGATGCACCATTAGCTTTCCTACTACCTGCTGAGCCTACAAGTCCTCATTTTTTCCTTCTTGAAAGCAAAAGTTTGCATGAAAGGAGCTGTTCTGTTCCCTTCTTTTTCAAATTAAAAAGAAAAAAATGCATGAATATCTCTGTATTTTTAAGCCACCCAGAAGGTTGGGATATTTTGTCCTGACTTGGCCAGGGATAAGCTCTAACGAAGCTACTTTTTTCTTCTGCTATTCAGCATTAATTTTTACGTATTAAGAAAGTAGAACTAAAATGTGCTCTTGAGTAATTTTGGGAAGGGAAGGGCTTTGAAGTAAGACAGATGTTGAACAACAATTAAAAAGTCATGTAGACAAAAAGTCAAGATCATTTATAAACAAAAAGAGCATTAGTTGGAAAACAAAATCACAACACATGGCAATTAGGAGTGCTTTCTAGTACCCCCTGCTATCTGTACCTTTTTTCCTGCATCATACAGCATCTAGTATGATGTTTAAAAAATTAGATTGTATGATCCCTTTGAGGGACATACGCTAAACTAACTAAGATGGGATAACTTGTTTGATATTTCTGCAGGGAGTCTGACTACAATCTCCTAAAAGCAGAAACAACTTTTGCGTTATACCTGTGTTTGAAGAAGAGACTTGCATTTTCCAGAAAGACATTTGATGTTTGTGTTTATTTTCTTTCAAAATATGCCTTGTGGTATGTATGTTAACATGTAAGTGCTTAAAGGGAAGAATTTTAAATTGTGGGAATAAGTCTTTGAAAGTAAACTTTAATCTGATGTTCTATGTAAAAGACTTAAAAAGGCATACGGTTGCACAAGTAGTTTATCACTATGTACCCACAAGGAGAAAATGGAAAACGTTGTGCCAAACTACAAATAAGTGACTGTATTGTATATATTTTTACTTCTATATCAACATTTGGTTGTGAGTATTTGGGGAAGCTTGTCCCTCTTAATTTACTAGAAACATTCCAGTGATTCTTGCTATTAAACACCTCCACTTATGTGGATAGCATCTGTAGATCACAGTGGAAAAATATGTTGTGTTACATAATTTACCAAACCTTAAAGAATACTGTTTCAAATGTGCCAAATTTCCTTACCTCTTCTGCATTCACCCCACAGTTTAAAGCTCACTGATGAATGTTAAATATATATATATAATATATATATATATATAAAATTTTAAACACTACCATCCTGTGAAAACATGAACAGTTAAACAAGGCACAGTAGAGATTTTTTGTTGCATTGTCTAATGGTTAAAATGTTGGAAATGTCTGAAGGTCATAAAACTAAGTCCATCAGGGACCCGAGGATATGCATTAAAGAGCCTTTTACAAGGAGACAAAACAGCTGCTTTGAAAGTTTGTTTTCTAAAAGCAAAGCCTGTAGCTGAAAATTATTTAATGTGCAAAGTTATATTGCTGATACTTTATATTTCAGTTTTATATATTTTATAATAGTCTGGGATGAATAATAAGATAGCTATAAATTTGACATTAATGATAAATGAAGTACATAGATTGCTTCTATTTAAGAATTTTCCTAAATGTTTTATTCCAGTTTTGTCAAACTGCACTCATACTATGGTTTTAGTGTTCTTTAAGTGCTTAATTTTGCAATGCCAATGTCATTTAAAGAAAATGTTAAGGCATCTCAGTTAAACCAAAATTTTCCTAAGAGTTAAACACATATAATATCACATAAACTGAACAATTTGTAGCAATCACTGATTGATTAATTACTTAATTAATCTGGGGATGAGTAGTATTTGATGTCACACACTAAACTTAAATCTGAATTTTTAATATAAATGTTAGTCATTTTAAATTCAGCTCCCACCTTTTAAAAAAAAAATTCACAACTCCAAACATCCTTCACTACCAGCTTTTTCTTCCCCTTTATTCACCACTTGACTTCTAACATTTGATGTCTTTTCCTTGCACAGTTGAAGACCTATGGGTCTGATGACTGATGCTTTATAGTACAAATGAGATAATGAGTGTGGAAGCACTTTGTAGATCAGAAAGTGCTATACAGATATAGGGGATTAATATTATTAATGTTGTTGGTGATTGTTGTTGTTACTCTTCTTAGTAATATTGTTACTAACCTATTAACTTGTGAATATATAGACTGGGATGGGAGAGTGGAGAATAAGCAGATGGGGAAAAGGGCTTAATAAAAGGGCAAAGATGTTTCAAGAGGAAAACTAAAAAAAAATATGAACCTACCTAGTCATTGCCACCTAAATATATTCACAAACAGAGAAGCAACATTTTTGAAAGTAGTCAGAGAGAAATGGAAGGAAACTTGTCACATATTTAAATAGACACTTCCCAGCTCATGATTCCTTTCACCAGCCAGCTCTCCTACTCACAGCTAGATAGTAAAATCAGCAAGCCTATGTTCTTGATTGTGTGTTTTCTCAACATCAGTCTCTTGTGTCTGTGGGGACAAGGGGGTAAGGATCTTTTTGTAAGGCTAGTTCAGACCCATTCCTACGCTTGTGTGCGATGAGCCCTGGAAAATTACCTAGTGAAAAGGCACCAGATGAAACATGTCTTCTACTCTACAGCGGCCATCCAAAAGGGAAAATAATTAAACTGAAACACTTTCTATTATTTCTCTACTCTGGTACCTAGCTATCTGTACTAAATGTTGTGGATAGTTCCTAGGAGCTTGTCTTTGTTCTGTTTTGTTTCTGTTTTGCATCTGAATTTTGGCTTGAAATCGTCACCTAAACTTGTATTATGATCTCCAAGACTCCAGGCCTCAAAGTCACATATGGACTTACGGGAATGGAATGCTTTCTATATAATGAAAATGTGGCAATTATAGAAGAAATAAGGAAAATATTCCATTACATTATGTTTTATAAAAATAAATATGGGGAAAGGTGTTCCAAGTTTTTAAATGTATCATTTCAGCTTTGGAGAGTAGTATGACCGCAGAACAGAACAGCCTAAAATTATTAGAAACAATTTTCCTTATCAGAACTTAGGCCAATTCTAGGGCATTGTTCACCCCCTTTTTCAAAGATCTGTCATTTTAAAGCACCTTTGTAATTGGCCTATACTCCACTATATGTTTTTGGTGTTTTTTTTTTTTTTTTGAGATAGGGTCTCGCTTTGTAGTTCAGGCTGGCCCTGAGCTCACTATGTAGCCCAGGCAAGCCCCGAACTCAGCAATCCTCCTGCCTCTGCCTCCCGAGTGCTGGGATGACAGGCGTGAGCCACCATGCCCGGCACTGTGGTATGTGGTACTGATTGCTGGTGGGCCTGAGTCTCCACACCCAGCATTGTATGTGGTTACCAGGGATCGAACTCAGGTCCTTGCGCTTGCGAGTGCCGGAACCACTGAGCTAAATCTCCGGCCCCCTCCACTATATGTTTTAACACATAAAAAATGAGTTATAACTATTGGTTGGTACTGAAATATAACCATGAACTAAATTTGAAAAGTGAGCAATAGGCCAAGACACAGATGTTTATTCCCTTAATTGCACTTAATATCCCTCTCGGTACACTGTTATCTAGCATTTAATATTCTGCTGGTCCTGTTTCTGCTCTCACAAGTGTTTTATTCCTCTCACAACATAGTAGGCCAAATTCATTGGAGCTCTCTGATTCAACCAGCTGCCTTAGTGGAATGAGGACCAAGGTAAAAAAATAGTCTTGTCCTATCACTGATATCTCAAGTCACAAATATTAAATTTTCCTTAATCCAAAATTTGTAATATTGCTCTTCTAACCTCTCCTCTTTAAGAAGCTGCTTCTTATTAACACCTCCCCAAAAGAGCCCTATTTAATCTTTAATTTCCTAGGGATGGTGCCCTCCTATATTCTTCCCAGTCTTTGTACTTGGACTTAGAAGTTTTCTTCTTCCATGGTCTTATATTCTACCTCCCCGAACTGCCAGTCTAAGAAATTTAGCTGGGCTGCTTTATTCTGGAAGTTTAAAGAGGAGCTTTTGCATTCTTAATCACTTTTCATTGCCTTGGCCATTTTCAGATTTAATTTTACACACGCACACACGCACACAAAATCACATCACTGAGGAAAGTTAGAAACCCCCTTTACTTAACGATCTATAAAAATAGGTCTAACTTCCTAGCCTGGTTAGGTGCTGTACCACGTGGAAGAGGGTGCTGATACAGTGGCCCTGACCGTGGGTCTTTGAGACTTTGGGGGTCGGGTGTGGGCTGTGATGACTGGCTCGAACCAGTGGCCATCCTGTCTCTCCAGTGTCTCACAAACCAGCTGCCTCACGTATGCTGCTTCCTCCCAGCTTTCCCTTCTGACTTCCTGCTGCTCTGTATAATTATGTGTTAAGGCCTTACCTCTTCCTAAATGTCTAAATGCTTTCAAACCTCCTGTACTACCTTGACCGTCACTTCTTCAGCTATTTCCTTGAAGTCCTTGGTGCTAGGTGGGCTTTTGTGACAACTTTCACCTTCTCTGAACTTTTTCCTTGCTGGGAAGCATCTGTGTGTGTGCAGGGAAGGGGGGGTGGGCACCAGGGAGGGGGGCAAATGTGAGTGTGCATGTGCGTGTGTGTGTATAAGAGAAGTGTAAAGGATGCTTCAAATGCTGTAAACTGCTCTAGCTAGCATCCTGTGTTCTGTTCTGTGAAGTTCTGCAGTTCTAGTGAATATCCGTTTCAGTGGGTTCAAATTAGCATTTACTGCCTAAAGGAGAAAAACCATATCCAAGGACCTCTTTAGCCAAGATTGCTCTTACCAAGCTAAGCATGTGATGCAGATCATCACGTCTTCGGTTTACAGATGCTCTCAGAACAGTCCCACAAAATGAAGAGATCTAAGTTCTGAGCTGAAGAGGCAAATAGAATCTAGCTAGTCCTAACTACTGATAGAACTAGAAATCTTGTTTTCTCCTGTGCTATTGGTGAACTGCCTAATTCAAGGAATTTTTGTTTCCATTTAGGATTTTTTTTTAATGATTGGCCATCGCTACAAAAATATGCCATTTTTTACAAACTAAAATTAGCATGAAGTTGGGTTGTTTTCTAATCATAAAATTCACTTAGCTTGTAATTACGTTTAGAAGGTTTAGTACCAAAATCAAACATTTTAGCAACAAATAGAGATCTTGTCAACACAATGTAGGCCAGGGATTTTGTAATGGCTTTTTAAAGACCCAAGTAAGGGAGAAAAATTAGAGTTGGGATGTTCAACTTGGGAGAAACACTGTCACCACTATGAGGGTCCTAAAGCAGAATGGAATTATTTTTATGACAGTATTTGAGGCTCCCCTTTAAGGTACATTTTTTACTTAGCATTAAACAGTAGCTACAGTCGTGAAGCAGAGCTCCCATTGCAACTACACGATACTTGAGATGTACTCCTGGTTTGAGAATTATAACTAAGAAGTAAAACGTTAGGGAAGGATGATATAAAAGAGAGGCTTAGTACAAAGTTTAAGGTATGAATGAGGCTTTTAAATTCAGTATCTGGATAAATAATCACTAAAGACATTGAAGAAACACTCATCCACGTGAGATGAAAAGGATGTCCATCTGACAGACTTGGGATTTCTGAGTCTTAGGAGGACATCTCCTTCAAAATAAAGGAGAAAGCTAAATCATTCTGCCTCTTTGAGAGATGCCTGGTTTTACAGCACAAAAGAAAAGGCTTGAATGAAAACTAGAAGAGGCCTTTGTTTTTCTTTTCCCAGGGAGGAGGGTAGAAATCTTCAGATGCTCCACCGGGAAAGCTGTAGCACTGACTAGAGTTTGCTGCCTACAGTTTTGAATGTACTAGTCCTTATTTCCATAGAACTAAATGCACCTCTTTACTGATTTATGGTGCTAAAGAAAATGATTATCCCCATTTCTCTTCTTTCCCAACCCCTTAAACATTTCAGAAAATTAAAGTAAAAGAATTTAGAATCCCTTTTTATGAATGTAACCTAAGTTTATGTTTGACATATGACACTGCAACTTTAAAATGTTAAGAAATTATTTGCCTTTTTTCTTTCACAATTAAGCTTTATAAATAATCTGTAGAGTCAATTGAAGTATAAAGCTTAAGGATCACTCTTAAGACGCCTACAAAATCTTGTATATTTTTAAGTGTGCCAATTTGTAACATATTTTGTAAGTGTATATTTTTCTTAGAAAAGTGCCGTGAAGTGTCTGTATGTGAGAGTTTTCCTTTTTCTGCACCACTAGGTGCTACTAAAAGGATAATTACTTCAAAGTTTCTGGTTTTAGAAACCACAATACAAAGAAAAATTCACTTTTGTTGGGAATTTTGTAACACAAAAGATGTTGTGAAAGAGTGTAGTGATCTCGTGCAAAAGAAAATGAACATTTGTGAGCTTCTTGCTGTTTTATAGATTTTCTTGTAAATTATTCTTGTAACACCTCTGGTTTTGTTGTTCTTGTTGCAAAAGTTTTAAATATTTGTGACTGAATGTATGGTGAACCTGTCATAATGTTACCTAGCTGAGTTTTGTTATTGTTTATGGAATAAATAAAAAGAAAAGTTTAAAATACTGCTTTAGAATCATATGTAACAAAAATCAAAGCATTTCTAATTAAATTTATATCCCAAATAAAAAGTTCTTCATTGGTCTAGAGCAGTGTTTCTCAAACTATCTCTGGTGAAAGACCAATTTTTCTCACAATCCATCACAGACCATTACAAAACACATTCATTACAAAAATGAATTTTTAAAAAGGTGAAATGGAATAAAGGCAAACAAAATAAAAGCCCAAGGTATTAGATTTGACCACAAAATTACAATTTCAGAACAAACACAGCATAAGCAAACAGAATTGCAAATACTATACAATAAATATACTGAAAGCTTTTAATTGCCATTAAAGATTTTAACCACATTCTAACACTTTGAGTAGGATCAGCAGCATTATCACTGTCTGAGAACTTGTTGGGAATGCTGAATTCCAGGATTTATCCAAATTCTGCTGAATCAGAATCTGAATTTTAATAAGACACCTAAGAGATTGTGCACATATTAAAGTTTGAGAAGCACTGGGCTAGTTTTCTGTAGGAACTCTTTTTCACGTTGAATCAGAGAATCATTTTCTAGTGTTTCGCATCTTCAAAGACCATAAAAATACATGATACCCTTCTTTTGTGATCCAGATGGATTTTGCAGAAATGCAGCCTTCTTGAAGTGTAAAAGCTGTTGTTGAAAATAATAAATGTTGATTTGCCTGGTACCCAAAAAATGTCACATTTCCATAATTCCCTATAGTTCCTAAATTATTTGTCTTAGCCATTAAGCTATGGTCCCTATTTCTCTCCCTCCCCCGTGTGTGTGTGTGTGTGTGTGTGTGTGTGTGTGTGTGTGTGTGTGTGTGTGTGTGGTCCTAGAGACTGATTCCTTTGAATACTGAACTACATCCTCAACCCTTTTTATTGTATTGTTTATATTACTATTTATTTTCTAAAAAGGTGCCCAGCCTGGGCTTACACTTGGGATTCTCCTCCCTCTGATTCCTTAACTGCTGGGATTATAGGTGTGCAGCAGTGCATTCGGCTTCATGACTTTCCCAAGTTCTATCCTTATTGTGCCCAATATTTTAATAATTGCTATTTCTAGAAAAATTGAACTTTACTTTAAAGTGTCTAAACTACTTGAGTTGCTCATTTGAGCCCAGAGCCCTTGTTAACCATGGCAAGGTCTCTATACACACATAAACCAAAAGCCATGTTCTTGGTTTTGGGTTTTGAATATCATTGTGAACAATAGCTGAAAATGTGCATTGGAGTAGTCCTCTCATCAAGAGAGCTGAACTCGTATGTTACAGAGAGAAAAATGTGACTTCCAAACTGCTACTTGTCAGATATGAGGATTTCTTGTTTCCTGAACTTGAACAATGAATTCTAAGGAGAAAAGGAGGTCAAGAGTGGAGAAAATTTATGGAGAGAGAAATAGCTCCTGAGAGACAGGAGGGAACCTAAAGGAGGATTGTCATGGATCCCACTTAATAGAGAAAGTTTTACAGAGAAAAATCATGGGTTGGGTGCAAAATCACAAGGTGGTTACTATGTGGTTCAAAACTATGATCAACCAATAAAATCACAAGTATCACTGCTTAGGTACTATTGATCCAAGGTGGAAGCAGGTTACTTACAAATGGTACACAGAAAGAATATAGACATTTCTAGGAAGGGATGGGGTCAGGAAGTCCTGTTCACCTAGCTATAACTTACAGAACCAGGTGACACCAATTATAACATTCAAGTTATTGCTTATCCTTCAGGGAAGCATGTAGGCGTAGTCATTCCATCTTTATCTTGAAGCCTGGCATTTGACAGATGCACCTCCAGTCACAGTTGTAATATGCTTTCATTTTTTGCACTGACTCCCTTGAGAGCCTAGCCCTGTCTAACTGTGCAACTGTCTACCTAACTTAGCTGTCTCTAGTATTGCCCCTCTGAAGAGGTACCCCCAAGTGCTATGAGAGGTAAAGGGGTATCGATCACTCTGGCTATTTATGGACAAAGAGGAGCATAATTGTGATTGGTTGTCAGAGATAATATGCAGAGGGTCTATTTAAAGATGCTTGATAGATACCAGATGTTCTAATCATCAGCAGACATATAGCTTTAAGTAGAGAACAGACAAGGCCAAAGAAACAGTTAAGCATGCACGGGGCAAATAATAAGATCAACAAAACCTTTAATAATAAAACCAACAAATGTTTCCACCGGGAAAAGCCAGTAATAGACTTGCAGAACAAGAGTAAAGAGAAGATCCAGGGAGTTATGGGGTCTGACATGGCTTTAATCTGCTATTTAATATATTGAACAGCCACTGAGATATTAGCAGAACGATCAGTAATATACACGCAACATTCAGCTTTTACAATTGCAAAAGTGCCCCCCTTGTACTGCTGCTGTTAGGCTATCTAATGCCATTTGATTTTGAAGGAGAGCTCACCTCATTACATTTACTTCTCCATTGAGGAGAGAGATACCAGTCAAAGTGTTGTTTAAGGCCCATTAAGCAGAGTTAGCTAAGGCCTTCATGTGTTACATGACATTTTTTGATCCGACAAGGGACCAAGATAGAAAATAAATGATCATGTCAGTGAAACATACTTCAAAACCACTAATGTAATAGATGGAATAGGTTTGCAGGTTGATCAGTTTATTTTTCAAAATTTATTGGTATACTTTTATATACACATTATGATCACAGTCATCACTGGAAATTTGTACCTGTATATGGTATATTTTGGTTCTTCTTATTTCCTCATTACTCATTTCCCTTCCTCCTTCCCAGCTTTCCCTGTTTAGAAAAGCTTTGTTTTCATTTTTTCCTTTTTTCATAAGTTTTCTTTCCATCCCTTCCTTTCTGCTAACCTCCCTTACTACTTCCCTTACCCTTTTGAACCTTTGTTTCCTATTTAACATTATCTATTATACACTTTGGTTGACATTTACTCTTGTCATTTTTCACATCTGAGAAACTATTTGGTATTTACACATGTATGACTTATTTTTTTCCCTGAAGAGCATGGTCACAATGGACATCAATTTAGCTATAAATGTCTTTAATTTATCATTCTTTATGGCTGAGTAGTTTTCATTTTACAACACACACACACATCTTCATCCAGTCTCTTGTGTATTGAGATCTGGGCTGTCGCCAAGATTTAGTTATTATAAACTGAGCTGCTATAAACATGACTGCACATATATAACTGCAGTATGATCCTTTAAATTTTTTGGAGAAGATACCCAGGAGGGGAAAAATTTGGTCAAAGAGGCCCTCTAATCCCAGGTCTTTAGGAACTTTCACATAGATTTCCACAGTGATTGCACCAGTCTCCACTCCCATACACAGCCCTGCCAGCATTTGTTGCTGTTGGTTGTCTTGATAGGAACCTTTGTTTCTAGAGTGAGAAGGAATCTGAGAGTTGTTTTCATTTGCATCTCTCAGATGACCAACGATGATAAACATTTTTCATACATTTATTTGCTTTATCTGAGAAATATCTGTTCACTTCAGATGTCCATTTTTTAATTGAGTCATCAAATGTGGGGGCTCTGACTATAAACTTCTTTATAAATTATAGAAAGTAATCCTTTGTACGAGAAACTGCTGGTGAAAATTCCCCACATTTTAGGTTGTCTTGACTCTGCTGGTGGTTTCAGAAGCTTTTAAATAAGATGAGGTTCCAGACATTGATTTCTCTTTTGTGTTAGTCCCTATACTACTGAGATTTTGTTCATAAAGACATTTCTTGGGCCAATGTCTTCAAGAGTTTTACCTAATCCTATTTTCAGCAGGTTTAGTGTTTCTATTTTAATTTTAAGACCTTTAATCCACTTTGCTTTTAGGATTTTATTGTGCCACGGTATGATAGTCTACATGGGTTTGTGAGATTTTTAGAATTTCTTTTCTTATATATCTCCAATTTCATTGTACTATGCTGTGACAGTACATAGGGGATAAGTTCAAATTATTTTCATTTACTGAAGCATGTTCTTTGAGCAAACATTTGGTCTCTTTTGGAGAATGACTCATATGCAACTGAGAAAAATGTGTATTCTGATTTTGTGGGCTAGAACACTCTGTAGACAACTATTAAGTCCATTTCTTCAAAAGTTTGCTCCAGCTCTAGTATTTCATTATTGATTTTTGTGTAGTTGACCCACCTATTTGTGACAGTGAGGTATTGATGTCACCCACTACTATTGTTTTAGTACTTATTTGGTTTCTCATGTATATACTTTTTTCACATAGTTGGAGGCACTAGTATTTGGTGCATATACATTTATGATTGTCATCTCTTCCTCTTCGGTTGTTCTATTTACAAGGATATAGTGGCCTTTTTTTTTTTTTTTTTTGAGACAGGGTCTCGCTTTGTAGTTCAGGCTGGCCCTGAGCTCACTATGTAGCCCAGACAAGCCTCGAACTCAGCAATCCTACTGCCTCTGCTTCCCGAGTGCTGGGATTACAGGCAGGAGCCACCACGCCCGGCACTGTGGTATGTGGTATTGATTGCTGGTGGGCGTGAGTCTCCATGCCCAGCATCGTATGTGGTTACGGGGATTGAACTCAGGACCTTGCACTTGCGAGGCAGGTGCCAGAACCACTGAGCTAACCCTCCGGCCCCTGTGAAGAGCTTTTTAATGTCACTTGTACCATCCCTTGATTTTTTCATTTACTCTGATCTGTCTCATGTTGTTCCTCTTTGTGCCACTTAGTAGCTGCTAGATTGATTTCTCATGGTCCCTTGTTTTTTTTGTTTTGTTTTGTTTTTTTGAGACAGGGTCTCGCTTTGTAGTTCAGGCTGGCCCTGAGCTCACTATGGTGCCCAGGCAAGCTGCCGCGAACTCAGCAATCCTCCTGTCTCTGCCTCCCGAGTGCTGGGATGACAGGCGTGAGCCACCACATCCGGCATTGTGGTATGCGGTGTTGATTGTTGGTGGGCGTGAGTCTCCACGCCCAGCATTA